>APFE031536075.1:0-20531 GCA_000404065.3 Pinus taeda | reverse complement strand
AGCTTGGGCTCATCCTTGTGTATTTCTTGTAAAGCTTGCAACTGCTTTCCTTTTTCGTCTAGGCTTTTCTGATAGCTTATCTGCATTTGCTGAAAGTCTTCTTGTAGTTTCTCGAGTTGTTTGGATGCTTCATTACTGGCATTGGCTTGTTGTAGCTGTTTTTGTAGTAGCTGTACTTCGTTTTCTTGCTCCCTCAACAGTCTCTGAACATCCGACGCTTTGTCGATAGTCGCAGAAGCGTATGCTCCTACGATTTGAGACAACTTCGTGAGATTTTATGTCGGGTTGTTGTTAGGGTCTTCCCATAAGACGTCTAAATGTTCAACATCCTGTGACAGCGTATTCTACAGCTTTCTCTTCTTTCTTTGTCTTCTCACCACTGCTTTATGTTGGGGACAATAGAATACATCTAGTGGGGGAATTTCCTCTACACTAAGTAGAAGCTCAGAAGGCAGAGTGATATGACTGTGCTCCGTTTTTGAGACACTACCGACCATGGTTGAAACCATTTCCTTTGCTACCTGTGCATCGCTCGCAGGTGTTCTTGGGACTTGCCCTTCAAGGTTGATTAGCTCGTTGAAGTTTTCCCATTCTTTATCGAGCTCTGTCATGACGAGTGGCCATTTAATGGCAGGAGGGGGGACATCTCTTGGTGGGGAGGCAATAACTTGCAGTTGCAACATTGCACTCGACTGAGCTGTATCTTTGGTTGTTTCTTCGCCTTTTCCTTGGTCGCTTGCAGACTTTTTAGAATGTTCAAGTGTTCCTTGGGCAACATCAGATTTGGATTTGGAAGTACTGGAGTTTCTACTAAGGCTGACACTAAGAGTAAGCTCTCTGGCGAGCAGTCACAACTTTTCTAGGGGAACACTGGCTAGCCTTCTTTCTCTAAATAATAAAAATCTTTGGAGGTCATCTGGGGATAACCTCGACTAAGCTTCTTGCAAAACTTCCTGGAATGAACTTTTATTTTGAAACAAGTCATCAAATAAATCTTTCTTTCCGGCGAACACTTTTATTCTGACACTTATAGTGAAATCATGGGCAACATTATTTAGGTCAAAAGGTTGAGCGGGGAATTTAAATAATTGTAGGGACGTCACATTCCCTACTTCGGCAAAAGCATGTCCTACATCGAATAATAAGAAGGCCCCACAAGCTACAGGAAACTGAGGCCATATGGCCTTCTTCTTGTCTTTTAGCTCTTTGGTTAGGTCGCCTTCTGAGCAAGTCTGATAGGCAATTTCCCTAGCCAAAAGCTTTTCAGGGACATACAGAGGTAGGACATGTGGAGGTACAGTGCTCCCAAACACTCTAATATAAGTGAACCATTCTTCCCCGAACCATCTTGCGACGGGGATGATGTCTATTTGCGCTTCGGGTGAGCACCTCGGGGGTTCTTCACCATACATCATTCTATATAGGGGTAAGATGAGCCTGTGGCAAATATGATAGAAGTGAGGGGCAAACTGTGAATCCCATAATACTTTGTGATAAACATGAATCGGTGACGGGTCCTGGGTAGTCCATTTCCAACCCATAGTTGGAAATTTAGATACATAGCAAATAGAATCCATAATGTAAGCAGATAGATAAAAAGGAGGATAGACCCTTTGTGACAAGGATCTATTAGAACGGTAATTCATGACAGCAGTGTATAAATTATCAGAAAATATTTTGGCCCAATCCACGAGATCGGCATTTGTGGCAGCGTCTATGAGTGGTAGCCATTCAGACGAAAATTTATTTATGTCTGGCATCCAAAATAGCCTGCAAAGCATGGCCACAGCAAAACAATACGGAGAGGTGAGGGAACCAGTGTTGTACATACCATTTTTGTCCCTTTTTAGCGGCTCCTCTCTTCTGGTCCATTCTTTAGTGGTTTCTGCCAGGTTTGGGTTCTCTGCTGCAAATTTCTTGACAAATTGCATGTTGTAGGTCGTCTGAGGCTCAGGAAGATGATACATAAGCTTTAAGTCTTGCGCGGCGAATGATCCTATGAGCCCATGCCCTGGAGCCTTGAATTGTCTACCTTGTAACTATGCATTGTCAAGTATCCATTTGATCATATCTGTATACGGCAGTATCTTGGGTCTAGCTGCTATTCGATGAAGAAATGAACAAGCCAGCTCTTCTAAGGATGCCTCGGAAGAGTTTTGTGATCCCGCGGTGCTATCGAGCTTCATTACTCTGGGATTTACCTCCTCCAGCAGCCTATACATGCCTTCCCAGGTCGAATTTTATAAGTAATGAATACCATCCACCATACAACCACTAGTTCAGAGCTTTAATTTTCTTTTACTCCAAATCATACTTTAAATTAAAAATTTTGTTAAAGAAATGAAATAAAAAAATAAGAAGTGTGTTACTTATTTAATGGCCTATTATTATCACTATTTAAAGAATAGACATAATTTAAAAACCAATAGAAAATTAAAAGAAATGGAAGTGATATTTTTAATTTCAAAATTAAAATTAATTAAAAATATTTTTATAAACTATTTATTTTTTACTATTCTTTTTTCATCACTTTAGTAAATTATAAAATACAAATTAATTGATTTATTTTAAATTTATTTGATGACACTACTGCATTTCAATTATTCATAAGTATATTCATTAATGGAGGTCTTTGGACAACATTTAATTGCTAAATATACATCCATAATTATTTTTGTTTTTAATTGTGAAAATCTAAACTCAGTCTACCTAGTCCCTCCGGTTCAAGCTTTTGAAAAGTGAACAAAACCAACTATATGATTTAATAATTGGCAAAATTTATAGATGTACTTGAAATTATTTAAGACCTTAACTTTTTTTTTTCTTTCTTGGTTAACCTTTGATTTTTTACCTTAAATTATGTGGGTGTAACTCTTTGTTTCAGTGGTGGCAACTCCCTTGTTTCTTTTCAACTTCTACACTATATTTACACATAAATAAATTAATTAGAAAATTTTCTTTAAAAATAGAAAATTAATTATTTTAGAAATTATTAATCAAATTTCTGTAACTATTTTTTTTTCTTTTTAATTTCAAAATTTAATCTACAATAGTTTACTTTTCATCAGAACCACTCTTATTTAATGATCTATCTTTTTTATTTTATTATTTCAAAATTTAATTGACAATAGTTTACTTTTCATTAGAATCACTCTTATTTAATTCATTCTAGACCATTAGGTTAAATAATACATTTTATCATAATTTATGTTTGTTGTAATTTAAAGTTAATTTAACTGACAAGTTAATTTATAAGATTTTTTCATATGAATTGGATGTGACTTGGTTGTAAAATGTTTTACAATTTTATTTTGAATTTTAAAAATTCTCTTATACCATAAAGTGCTTCAAAATAAAATTTGTGATATAATCAACCTATCTTTTTTTAAAGATAAAATGCTCAAATTGTGAAAACATTGAACTCTTATTTTTTAAATTAAAATATACTAGGTTTTGATAAATTTTACTTATGTGTTTCAACATATTAAATGTTAATATATACCATACAACATGGTAAATAGCATGACAAATGTAAAATATTTTTTTGACATTTAAAATCTTGATTGAAATGTTAATTTTTCTCTTATTTATAGCTTTAAAAATTTTCATTTTTCAGACACTAAATTTAATAGGTATTTAAAACTAAGGTTTATGAGTTTTTACCAATGGAACAATTTTAAATTACATTTAATGAACACTCTCAACCTGCCTATGCAATGTCACGTTCCCATCGATAAATATGTAATAAAAAAAAAGAATTCTTTATACAAGGATTATTTACTTTAATCCACCTATCTACTCACGAAGGGAAACATATATTCAAAGAAATCATTAATAAGTGTTATGCGCTCTGTCATATAAATCAAACCTTAACAATATATATATCGTTCTCCTGACGTAATACTATAAGGTTTTATCGTTAATAACCTATGGGAGTTTAATGTTAGGTCACGGTCGGATTGCCACCGGATTGTTTCCTAACCAGCTCCGGCACCAGGTGGTTGCCGGAAACTTAAACCATCTCACCAACCCTTTGCCAGGTGGCATAAATCTAGCGTGGAGCCATGTGACTTCTCGGTTGACCCGCTGTGGGTTTTCGCGCCAGGCTTCCGCTTGAATGGACGATAGAGATTCATTTCTTACATCTGAGGGCTCAGGTTCGTCCAAGGGTTTGGTGGGTGATTCATATACCACCGGGTCTTTTGGTTTGGTTCATTTGTACAAGTCTGGTGAGGCCGAATACTTCCCCAGCTCGGTGGTCCTCCTCTGCAACGCCCATCAAGTTTTTACCTCGCTGCTACAGGTATTATACCACTATTGCCGCCATGCATATTGTCTATTCTTCAACTGTTCGTGTATGTGAATACAACGCATTCTATTTCTCAGAACTTATTGGTTTGTATTGACTGCTCATGAGCTCATTACGGTGTGATTGTTAATGTGCAGGTGGGTTCACATCGTCGGCCTTCTACCGCTTGCGGATGAATATGTTGTCTCAAAGCGTGCACATGTATGTTCTCTTACGGAAGTTTAACGATTTTCCCCTATTTGATAAAGGTTTACACGTCAAGATTGGATTAGCATCGTCCTTTTTGGCCAGAGAAGTGTCTCATGGCACTCTATGTTTTTATGTGTCTCAGGTTCTGCAATCGTTCCAAACCCTAGGTTACGATTTGCAGTCGGCCACTTCATGCCGGAACCTGTATTTCATTTAATTTATTCGAGCTTGGGTAGAATGTGGCTCCTGACATATATGCCGATTGTTGTATGTACATTTGGTTAAGGGTTTACGGCCTCCGTGCCTGAACCGGTTTGAGTTGAAGTCTGTATATTTGCCCAAATTGTTTTCCATGCTTTTAAACGTTTAATAGGACTTCTAAGCTCATCGTTTTTTGCTTATGAGGACTTATAATACACCTATTGGTTCTCTGGTTCTTCGATACACATTGTTTTTGTTTTACCCATCAGGGGTTAATCATCTGGCTTAATGTTATTATATTTCCTTTATTCCTCAGTGGATACGCTGTTTACATTTCTATGCTCTGTCGATTTGTATTCGAAGGCCGTCATTGCCTTATACGCCATCAATCTGGTTTATAATAATATCCTTCAGCTCATTTAATGCTAAGTTTAATGTTATTTTTCTGATTAACAATGAGTTAATCCACTATAGGGTTTACTAAGCAGTCAGATGCATTGTTTCGTTACATGGTTTGTTATACAGTCATATGCCTTTGAAACGCTACAGGGTTATTATGCAATCATATGCATTTGATTCATTACAGGGTTGATTAAACTAGGTACACGGCCATTTACCCACGACTGTGCTGTGTTCTGAACTGATACAATATTTAACTATTAGTTATTATTTGCAAGGGTTTACTGGTGCGTCTAGCCGGCGTATCAACATAAACACAGTTGATTGTCTTTCGTACATGTTTTAAATTATAATGATATACTCAAACCCTCGACACAAGGGTCTAGCTTGTTTCTTGTTTATTTACTCCTTCGTTATCAATATTAACAGTACTGGTATTTCAACTATGTCTCTCTACTGTTCTGACAGTTTCAAATGCGTCTTTTACTATTCTGGCTAGGCGCCATGCCGTAGCTAAGAACCATGCCATGTCATACTGTTTATTTATACTGTTTATAATTATCTTTCACCACTACTACGGTCTTACAGGACCACACTAGGGTTTCGTACTGTTAAATATTTAAATAACCTGAATTGTTTACAGCAGATGATTATCTCATTACTATCTTAAATAACTAATTTCCAGGTGTTTATTTGAGCTGTACGTACTGTTTCTATTTTACAGACAACTACTGTTATTTTCTCTTTGCATCTAGCTAATTAAGAGAAACTTAGATTCAACAGTATTCTATCTATGAACTTCAGTATTCTGTTTACCGTTGTCTAATTTTGTAAATAGCTCGTACCTGGTCAATCAGTTACAGGAGTTCTTACTTCAGAAGTACACCTGCAATCATACTTGCTCTTATCCTCCCAACCTTGAGATCCACGTCATGTTGGATTCTCCCCTCGAGCCGTCTTGCAGGCCTGCAGCCCTCAACAAGACTCATGCACCTCTGTGTTTGGGTTATCTGGTCTTTACCAGACTTAACCCTCTTTCTTTCTCTTTCCTCTCTTGGAATCTTTCTTTCCCCTGTCTATCCCAACAGCCCAGGGGTTTTCCCTCCCAGGACTTTTCCTGTGTGAGAGGTAGTTTTTCAGTTTCATAACTGATTCTTTTCTTTTAAAAATCCTCCATCAAGAGGCTGCCAACATTTCAAGATATATATCCAAATATATTAAATTTCATAAATAAATAATGTCATACAGTAAACAATAATTAACAAATCACATTAGTTTCTTACCACAGTAACATTCTATATTTACATGTTACCCGGGGTCATCACATCTCCCCCCCCTGGGATTGGACATCGTCCCGATGTGTATTCCCTTTAAATAACTATGGGTAAACTTTTCTAATGATTTCCTCGTCTTCCCAAGTAGCCTCCTCAGGCCCATAGTGCTGCCACAACACTTTAACTTGGGTAATAACCTGTTTCCGCAGCCGCACTTCTCTCCGATCGAGAATGCTCTGTGGTTCGACCAGAACCTCGCCTTCTGGTTCGACCTGCAGACAATTAATACCTTCAGTCTATTTCTGTTGAGTGCATCTGCATAATCAAAACAACCGGATTAATTCTTACCCGAACATCTTGCCATCTGATCACATGTTTAGGGTCGTATACATATTTCTTTAGAACAGAAACGTGGAAAACATTATGAATCTTAATGTGACTTGGCAAAGCGAGTTGGTAAGCCACCGACCCCACTCTAGCCAAGATCTGAAAAGGTCCAAAGTACCGAGGATCCAGCTTGGCGCATCCGCTCCATTGCAGTGTGCTTCTTCTGGCTTGGATCCTCACAAACACATGGTCACCAACCTGATATTCTTTGAATCTTCTTTTTCTATCCGCAAAACTTTTCTGTCTGTCTTGTGCAGCCTTTAAATTGGCACGCACCCTTTTCACCATGTCTTCCATTTCTTTAAGCATTTCCGGACCCAAACTCAGCTTATCCTCAGGTCCACTCCAACTTGAGGGTGTGCAGCATTTTCGCCCATACAGGACCTCAAAGGGACTTAGCTGTGTTGACGTGTGATATCCGTTATTATATGCGAATTCGACCAGGTGTAAATACTCTTCCCATTGGTTTGGTTTCAGCATCACATACGCCCTCAACCTATCTTCCAACACCTGATTCACTCGCTCAGTTTGACCATCGGTCTGCGGGTGATAGTCCGTGCTAAAGTTCAGCTGAGTTCCCAACTCAGCGAACAATGTCCTCCAAAACGTGGATTTGAACTTTACATCGCAGTCTGATATAATTACTTTCGGCAGTCCATGCAATCGGAACACATTTTGCATAAAAAGGTGAGCAATTTGCACCGCCTTATAAGTGGACTGCACAGGTATGAAGTGTGCCGCTATACTCAACTTATCAACCACCACCACAATGGAATCATTACTTTTCTTTGTTCGTGGCAACCCGGTTATGAAATCCATCGAAATGGTTTCCCATTTCCACTCCGGAATAGGCAAAGGTTGTAACAGCCCCGCTGGATGCAGATGTTCTGCCTTAATCTGCTGGCATTCCAAACACCGTGCCAAATACTCAACTGCTTGCTTCTCCATTCCTGGCCAATAATATTCCTTCCTAAGTGCAGTGACCATCTTTTGGTATCCTGGGTGGCCAGTGTAGTGGCTGATATGGAACTCGTCCAAAATCAGATTCTTAAGGTCATTCGAGTCAGGTACATAGAATTTTTTATTAAAATACAACATTCTCGCACCATCTAGTGTATATCCTTGCTGTAATCTTCCATTAGCTGATTGTTGTACTTGCTGTTTTAATTGTTGGTATTCAGCATCTTGACTTGCTGCTATTTTTATTTGCTCAATCAGCAAGTTCCACCACTTGCTGACTGAAAGTTCACATAAACATTGTACCTTTCGACTTAATGCATCAGCCACCCGGTTTTCTTTGCCTTTTAAATGCTTAATCTCGAAATCGAATCCACTTAGGAAATCTGCCCAACGACCTTCTCTTGCATTCAGGGTAGGTTGGCTGAAGTAGTTTGTCAAACTGTGGTGATCTGTTAACAACAGAAATTTCCTCCCCAAGAGGTAACGTCGCCACATTTTCAGCGCATGAATAACAGCTGTTAACTCTAGATCGTAAGTAGAATATTTCTGCTCATGTTCTTTCAGTTTTCTTGATTCATACGTAATTACTTTCCCTTCCTGCATTAATACTCCTCCCACACCCTCCTTACTTGCATCGGTACACACCACGTAATCCTTATTAGGATCAGCTATACTCAAGATGGGTGCAGTGGTGAGTAAATGCTTCAACCGATCAAAGCTCTACTGACATTTCGGTGTCCACATAAATACCTTCCCCTTTTTCTGTAAAGAAGTGATAGGGTAGGCTATCCTTGAGAAACCTTCCACAAATCTCCTGTAATAGCCAGCTAGTCCCATAAAGGATCTGATATCAGCTACATCCTTGGGTATGGGCCATTCCATAATAGTCTTTATCTTCTCAGGATCAACTGCAATTCCTTCTTTAGTAATCACATGGCCCAAATATTGGATTTCCTCTTTGAAAAAGTCACATTTACTAAACTTAGCGCATAGCTCATGTTCTCGAAGAGTTTGCAACACCATCATAAGGTGCTCTTCGTGTTCCTCTTGGGAACGAGAATATATCATAATATCATTGATAAATATCAGCACGAATTTGTCCAAAAACCTGTGAAACACGCTGTTCATCAAACACATAAAGGTGGCAGGTGCATTGGTCAAACCAAAAGGAAACACCACAAATTCGTAGTGTCCGTAGCGTGTTCTGAAGGCGGTTTTGGCAATGTCCTCTTCTTTAATCCTGATCTGATGATAACCAGATCGCAAATCGATCTTGGAAAATACTTTTGCCCCCTTCAGTTGATCAAAGAGATCATCTATCCGAGGCAAGGGGTATTTGTTTTTGATCGTGAGCTTATTTAGCTGACGATAGTCTATGCACATACGAAGAGTTCCATCTTTCTTTTTAACAAATAATACTGGAGCTCCCCACGGTGATACGCTGGGGCAGATATAGTTCTTATCCAATAGCTCTTGCAGCTGCATTTTTAATTCTGTCAACTCTGGTACGCTCATTCGGTACGGTGCCCGTGACACCGGTGTTGCTCCTGGTGTTAGCTCTATAGTGAAATCTATATCCCTTTTTGGGGGCAGTCCTGGTACCTCTTCAGGAAAAACATCCGCAAATTCCTGTACTACCGGAATATTGTCCAGTGCAGATGTTTTGTCTTTCTGGTTTGCATAACCAACTTGAATGGCGTAAATCTGACATTTCTTTCTGAGACATTTAGCTAGCTGGGAAGCAGTAATAGGTCGGATTTGTACAGGGTTTTTAATCCCCTGCAACTCCTACTGATTTCCCAAGTCATCCTTATAATAGATGGTTTTGGTCTTGCAGTTTACTAATGACCAATGTTTTTCCAGCCAATCCATACCAATCAGGATGTCATAGGAACCCAATGGAAGTACATTCAGGTCTGCTGTTATTGGTTGTCCAGCTATGCTTAAGGAGTAGTTACTAATTTTAGCTAAGACTCGTCTCTTAGCTCCCGTAGCTAGCTGTACCAGCCATGGATTCCTGAACCTTTCAGTTGGTAACTTACACTGTTCTACTATTTTTGGGCTAACATAACTTAAAGTAGCTCCTGGGTCTATAAGAACAACTATAGAAAGATTTGAAATTTTACCTTCAAACTCCACCATGGTCAGCTGGTATTCTGCTTGTCGATCATCCAAGGCTGCGTTAATCCTGGGTACGCTGCGTGCCACTTCCCCAACAGTCGATGCTTCTTGGATCTGAGATATCTAGTCCACTCCTTTACGTTGCGGGCAGTTCTTCACATAGTGCGGTCCTCCACAACCCCAACATTGGACTGGAGGTCTGGTCATCCCTTCAATATCAGACCTGGCAGGTGGTTCACTAATTCTGCTTTCACTTGGCTTAGTCTGGAAAGTACTCTTTGTTATATTTCTGTTAATCTGCCCCTTACCAGCACCCTTGCTGCCATTACCACGACTCCCTTTATTATTACCAGCAACTCTGTTACCCTTTCTTTCATTCCATCTTTTGTTTGAAATGTCTCCTTTCTGTTTGTTCTGCTGGTAACAGATTCTTGCCTTACGAATCGCCTCATCCATTGTTCTGGGATTGTCAAACTCAATTCGTTCTCTTATATAGGCTGGTAAGCTGCTCACAAATCTCTGCACCTTGGCCTTCTCCTCCTTGATATATGGCACATAGCGAAGCAGGGAAGTGAAGCGGTTAATGAACTCGTCCATAGACTGTTGTCCTAGCCGTAAATCATGGAATTCCCGTGCCTTCTCATCATAGAAACGCTCGGTTAGATATCTCTCCTTGAAGTATTTCTGAAACTTTTCCCATGTTATGTTCTGCTCACTCACCCCTTTTACAATCTTAGTTTCTTCCCACCACAGGGTTGCTTTGCCTTGTAGCTGGAAGATGGCCAGCCGCGCCTTCAAATTCTGATCATACTCATACAGCTGGAAATACTTGTTCATGTTAATTAACCAAGCCTCTGCCGCTTCTTCCTGCTCCCCATCGAAATGTGGAGGTTTAATTTTCCGGAATTCCCCTTGTAATTCCATTTTCTGTTACTTTGAGGTCTGTTGCTCTAATACGTTGTCAGAATGATCCTCCTTTTCCTCTGAGATTTCAGGTGCAGTTGGGTAATTTCGTTCTTCAGTTGCCCTTTGTTGTTCTGCACTGGGGTTGGCTAACGGTGGATTTTGTCTGTCCGACAAACTCTTCAGTATTCTTTCCTGCTCCACTGTCAATCGCGCATTGTCTTCTCGCAGACGTGCCATCTCATTTTTCAGTTCTTGAACAGTTTCTAATATCGCCAGATTGGTACTACGTGTCTCCTCACCAAGCTGTACCCACAGCTCTAGATTCTCCCGAAGACTACTGTCAGCTCCCTGCATTTCCTCTACTTTTATTGTTGACTGTTACCTGATTATCGTTTCTGTAATTACCTCCTAATGAATAAAACAAGGACAGCAGTTAGCTGAATTAATTCTTCCTCATATATATAAGATGATATTCCATGCAGCTGGATCTTACTGCTCCAGAGGCCACAGTATTGAAACCTCCGCTCTGATACCACATTGTCACGTTCCCATCGATAAATATGTAATAAAAAAAGAAGAATTCTTTATACAAGGCTTATTTACTTTAATCCACCTATCTACTCACGAAGGGAAACATACACTCAAAGGCATCATTAATAAGTGTTATGCGCTCTATCATATAAATCAAACCTTAACAATACATATATCGTTCTCCTGACGTAATACTATAAGGTTTTATCGTTGATAACCTATGGGAGTTTAATGTTAGGTCACGGTCGGATTGCCACCGGATTGTTCCCTAACCATCTCTGGTGCCAGGTGGTTGCTGGAAACTTAAACCATCTCACCAACCCTTTGCTAGGTGGCATAAATCCAGCGTGGAGCCATGTGACTTCTCGCTTGACCCGCTGTGGGTTTTCGCGCCAGGCTCCCGCTTGAATGGACGATAGAGATTCATTTCTTACATCTGAGGGCTCAGGTTCGCCCAAGGGTTTGGTGGGTGATTCATATACCACCGGGTCTTTTGGTTTGGTTCATTTGTACAAGTTTGGTGAGGCCGAATACTTGCCCAGCTCGGTGGTCCTCCTCTGCAACGCCCATCAGGTTTTTACCTCGCTGCTACAGGTATTATACCACTGTTGCCACCATGCATATTGTCTATTCTTCAACTGTTCGTGTATGTGAGTACAACGCATTCTATTTCTCAAAACTTATTGGTTTGTATTGACTGCTCATGAGCTCATTACGGTGTGATTGTTAATGTGCAGGTGGGTTCACATCGTCGGCCTTCTACCGCTTGTGGATGAATATGCTGTCTCAAAGCGTGCACAGGTATGTTCTCTTACCGAAGTTTAATGATTTTCCCCTATTTGATAAAGGTTTACACATCAAGATTGGATTAGCATCGTCCTTTTTGGCCAGAGAAGTGTCTCATGGCGCTCTCTGTTTTTATGTGTCTCGGGTTCTGCAATCGTTCCAAACCCTAGGTTACGATTTGAAGTCGGCCACTTCATGCCCGAACCTGTATTTCATTTAATTTATTCGGGCTTGGGTAGAATGTGGCTCCTGGCATATATGCCGATTGTTGTATGTACATTTGGTTAAGGGTTTACGGCCTCCGTGCCTGAACCGGTTTGAGTTGAAGTCTGTATATTTGCCCAAATTGTTTTCCATGCTTTTAAACGTTTAATAGGACTTCTCAGCTCGTCGTTTTTTGCTTATGAGGACTTATAAGGCACCTATCAGTTCTCTGGTTCTTCGATACACATTGTTTTTGCTGTACCCATCAGGGGTTAATCATCTAGCTTAATGTTATTATATTTCCTTTATTCCTCAGTGGATATGTTGTTTACGTTTCTATGCTCCGTCGATTTGTATTTGAAGGCCGTCATTGCCTTATACGCCATCAATCTAGTTTATAATAATATCCTTCAGCGCATTTAATGCTAAGTTTAATGTTATTTTTTTGATTAACAATGAGTTAATCTGCTATAGGGTTTACTAAGCAGTCATATGCATTGTTTCGTTACATGGTTTATTATACAGTCATATGCCTTTGAATCGCTACAGGGTTATTATGCAGTCATATGCATTTGATTCATTACGGGGTTTATTAAACTAGGTACATGGCCGTTTACCCACGACTGTGTTGTGTTCTGAACTGATACAATATTTAACTTTCAGTTATTATTTGCAAGGGTTTACTGGTGCGTCTAGCCGGCGTATCAACATAAACACAGTTGATTGTCTTTCATACATGTTTTAAATTATAATGATATACTCAAACCCTCGACACAAGGGTCTAGCTTGTTTCTTGTTTATTTACTGCTTCGTTATCAATATTAACAATACTGGTATCTCAACTACGTCTCTCTATTGTTATGACAGTTTCAAATGCGTCTTTTACTGTTCTGGCTAGGCGCCATGCCATAGCTAAGAACCGTGCGATGTCATACTATTTATTTATACTGTTTATAATTATCTTGGACCACTACTGCAGTCTTACAGGACCACACTAGGGTTTCGTACTGTTAAATATTTAAATAACCTGAATTTTTTACAACAGATGATTATCTCATTACTGTCTTAAATAACTAATTTCCAGGTGTTTATTTGAGCTATACGTACTTTTTCTATTTTACAGACAACTACTGTTATTTTCTCTTTGCATCTAGCTAATTAAGAGAAACTCAGATTCAATAGTATTCTATCTATGAACTTCAGTATTCTGTTTACCATTGTCTAATTTTGTAAATAGCTCGTACCTGGTCAATCAGTTACAGGAGTTCTTACTTCAGAAGTACACCTGCAATCATACTTGCTCTTATCCTCCCAACCTTGAGATCCACGTCACGTTGGATTCTCCCCCCGAGCCGTCTTGCAGGCCTGTAGCCCTCAACAAGACTCATGCACCTCTGTGCTTGGGTTATCTGGTCTTTACCAGACTTAACCCTCTTTCTTTCTCTTTCCTCTCTTGGAATCTTTCTTCCCCTTGTCTGTCCCAACAGCCCAGGAGTTTTCCCTCCCAGGTCTTTTCCTGTGTGAGAGGTAGTTTTTCAGTTTCATAACTAATTCTTTTCTTTTAAAAATCCTCCATCAAGAGGCTACCAGCATTTCAAGGTATATATCCAGATATATTAAATTTCATAAATAAATAATGTCATACAGTAAACAATAATTAACAAATCACATTAGTTTCTTACCACAGTAACATTCTATATTTACATGTTACTTGGGGTCATCACATGCAACTACAACTTCAAAGCTCTAATTTTGTTCTACGCCGTATGAAAATTAATATGCAAATCATAGGTTGTACTAAAAGAATTATAACTACATGAAATCGAGGAATGAGAGGGGTTTTACATATTCAAACAACTATTATTATCATTATTTCAAGAATCAACATAATTTTGAATATATATATATATATATATATATATATATATATATATATATATATAAAACAAATTGAAAATGATACTTAGAATCTCAAAATTAAAATTCAGTTTTAATTTTTTTTTTACAAATTATTTGTTTTCGATTATTGTTTTCTTTATTATTTAGGCAACTATAAAACATAAAATACAAATTCGTTGATTTCTTTTAAATTTAATTGATCATGTTCACATGGTCTTCAATAGATGGTCATCCTCTCTCCTCTGTTAAGACACTCCTTGAAGTGAAGTCAAGGGTTCAATTACCTCCAATTGGGGTGATATATTGGACATGTTGATGGTGTAGTTCTACCTAGCTTAAAGAAAGAAATAAATTAAGTGATCACACTAGTATATTTCGATCATCCATAAGCCCATTCATTAATAGAGCCCTTTAAGGAGAGCATTTATTACTAAAGGTATCCACTTTGTCCTTCCTATTCAAGCCTTTCAAATGTGAACCAAAGCAATTATACCATTTAAAAGTTGGCACAATCTATAGATTTATTTGAAAGTATTTAACACCTTAATTAACATCCATTATTATTAGTCCCTGCCTGGGACTATTAGCGTTCGATACGCAGTTGACTGGCTATTAGTTGATGCGTTGACCGCAAATTTGTACCGGTTATTTACTCGTTAACCAAAGTTTACGCTGCGCAGTTTCCTCGCAAAAAATTTTTAGCCAAAGTTTTTGTTTGGAGGTCTTATTGCCGGCCTCACGTGCCCCGATGTTATTTCAGTGAGGACAAATTGTTTTATCATAATTTTTTCAAAAAAATGTGCGAGGGAGCAAGGGCAAGTTGTTTTATCATAAATTTTTCAAAAAATGCAAGTGATATGCCAACATTTTAAACACAATTTAGTTTGTCCTAAGTTTTGACACTGTTCTGCGTGTCCTGTCCTGCATGCAAGACAGATGTTTACATATGGATGCAGAATTCTCAAGACAAATGTTTGCATATGGGTGCAGAATTCTCTTTTAATGGACGTTTGCCGGATCTTCCACAAAGCGCTTCAGATTTTGAACCCACGTTTGCACTGTTTCTTGCCCGCAAGGTCTCTCTTCCTCGCGCCCTAGTGTACATTGTAGCTCAATGCCTGGGTGCCCTCTGCGGAACTGCCCTGCTGCTACTTTACTCTGGTGTGATAAGGGAGAGGGCAACGGTAGGGTTTCACGAAACCCCTGTAATGTGTATGCGCAATTACTAAATTTCTGCCGTATTTTACCACTGCGGAGCTTGGATGCCTTCTCGTTGTTAAATAGTCATTGATTTCCCGCGGATTTGAACGGTGAATTTGATACATTTTCTGGTCTTTATTTTTATTGTTTCATTTTTTCTTTCTTTAGTGCGTTCCGAACCTCCGCTCGTGCGTTTCAATCGAAATTGGAGGTTGGACATTATTCGGGTAAAATTTCTTTCATATTTTCATAATAGATCCCTGTTTTCCTTTGAAAATAGCAGAAAGTCGTGAAGTTTCGTGTTTTCTGTTGTAATCTCTGAAAATCGTTATTTTTCGGGCTATATGCGGATGTTTGCGGAAAATTTGTGACCATTGGTAGAATTTAATTGGAAATTTCTGTAACAGGCCAAGTCTCCATGGATATTTACGATGTATCTTTGGCGATAAATTTAGGTAGAAGGGGGGTGTAATCCGTCAAAACTAACGGGTGTGAATTGTATTTTGCAATAGTTAGCAGGCGCAGGATGAGATCCACTGACATTAACACACTTAACATAAAAACGATATAACATAGCAGAGATTGAAATAAAAGTTCTGAAATCTGTTGGGATCGACAATGCTTTGACAAGGTTTGGTTACTTCTTTGGGGGGGAGGGGGAAGGATTTGAGGGAGATTTTCACAATTCATTACTCTTTGGAGTTATCCGTGTATTTGTTTTGTTCTGGCAAAAGATAGAGGTTCAAATTCGTATAACTTGGGAATCTACGGCTTTGAGTGGAAATTTTCAAAGCTTGTAGGTATTCTGGGTGTTTCCAGTAGAGACTGATATCGAAGCTCTTCTATACTTCTCAAATATCTTGACCTTCGAGATATTTTAATGTCATGTCTCAACATCCGTTTGTCTTTTCTTTTGATATCAGGAGCCGTGGTCTCCACCAGAGAGATGAAAGACGAAAGCGAAAGTAACGTTTTGGAGAACATTTTGTTTGCTTATGGTATCAAGCGTAGAGATTGAATTGGGAAAGCTCGAAGTTGGTTGTAGTCTGGAATACAGTTTAGCTGATTGTATATTGAATATTTTAGTGGAGACCAAAGGAAAGGTTCTCGGAACTGTTCAATTTAGGAAAATGCAGGGGAGCTTTTTTGCCTCCACCGGAGGAGGATCCAACTCTGTATCTACCGGTTATTCCAAGGGAACGGCCCTTCTCGCGGAGATCATTGGCACGTTCCTCTTGGTTTACACTGTCTTCTCTGCTGCAGATCCCAAGCGCAAAGCCCACCACTCTCACATCCCTGTACATAATACAAATCATATTCCATCCTTGAAACTCTATGTCTATATATATATATGAAGCTTGGTGTTACGAAATATTCATTCATTGACGGAAATTTACTAATATAACAAGTGGTTAATGCAGGTTTTGGCTCCGATTCCAATTGGGTTAGCGGTATTCTTGGTCCATTTGGCAACCATTCCTATCACAGGCACGGGCATTATCACAGGCACGGGCATCAACCCTGCCAGGAGCTTTGGGCCCGCTGTCATATACGGCAATCAAAAATCTTGGGACGACCTGGTAAGAATAATATCTATAATTCTCTGTTTGGAAGTATTGAATTTTACTGATCTAAATAACTTCAAAGAGGAGATTTATATTAATAGAAATGAAATTTGATGATGACTTATCCTTTAATGGATTGAATGCATCAGTGGATATTCTGGGCTGGTCCGCTGATTGGAGCTGCCGTTGCTACGGCGTATCACCAATACCTTCTAGGAGCGGGTGGTTTTGGTCTGAAAAACTCGAAATCGTTGCATAGCCACCCCACCATTGTAATATAAAATAAAAAATTCACAGGCCATCTCTTATTATCCCAATTGCAGTTTGATAAGTGGGCATTATATGGTCAACTGTGATGATAAAAATAAATATTGATAAACACCATGAACATAATGTTGTCGTTTTTAATACGTCCCTTAGCGTTGTTTAAAGCTTCATTCTCGGAAGCCTTTTATATTTATTAAATATAACTCTTCGATCTCCAATAAGAGTCTAACTCTGGAACATTTATTGTCAAATTAATTTCATACATTCAACATTTTATTGGTGTTGTTTTGTGCAAAGCTTCTGTGTCAGAAGGCTTCCTTTTATATCTGTTAAATGTAATTGTAGATTATTAGTTTTCTGTATTGTTAATATAATTTTAAATTATAAACTATCATAATTAAATGACAACGTTTCTCATAGTCGTTTGATCTTTTTAAGTATTACTTGTTAAAATATTTTTAATTAAAAGCTATAATAATTAAGACAACGTTTCTCATAAGCCTTTGATCTTTTTAAGTATTACTCGTTAAAATACTTTTAATTAAATAATAATTAAGAGGCATAACATTTTTAATCAATCTCATAGGCTTTTCATCTTTTTAAATCTAATTTCTAAATATTATTTGTTAAAATAATTAAAACCAGTCATAATTAAATGGCACAAGGTTTCCAATAACGGCCTGGGCTAACCATCAATCCGAACTAAAGTCCTGATCAGTGCATGAACATAAAATTAATTAATCCAGTCTTCAAAAGCGTTGGGTAAACTTTTCATAGAAACGTCAAATGCATACAAGATTAACTATTAACATTAATGAAATCCATTTCAAAGCATGATGATAAAGGGTATATATATATATATATAAAATCAGGAAAAAGTAAGGTAATTGGTAGAGCTGTACCTGATTATTGAGGAGGTTTGGGTTGAGTACCGGGGATAAGAGCCTGTAGTAAAGATGGATAAGAAGTCTTGCATGAATGAATCTAATATCCATTTTTTGTGGATGACCTTTCAGATTTAGGACCCACCAGCATTTTAACACTCCTCTGTGTGGAGGCACTTTCAAATTTAGGACCCACCTGCATTTTAACATTGCTCCATGCGGATGCGGTGTGCGAATGAACTTTCAAATTTTACACTGCGCTGTGTGAATGAACGCCAGGTAGAGGATGAGAGAAGCTGTGGGATCGACACATCAGTTATTGTATTGAGAAAACGCCAGGTGGAGTGCACACGTGGTGCATGCATGAGAGGCATGCTACCCAAAAGTTTTTCTCTTTTACCTTTTTTATATTTTATTTCAATTATTAATATTTAATATTTTATTTTATTTCAATTATTAAGATTTGCTTTACAAATCTCAGATGGCATGGCCAAGCTCGTTGCCAGTGAACCTGTAAGTAACTAAATCGATTTTTATTCTCTTAGAATTTGTGTTTACTCATACTGTCTTCGAGATTTGAGTGACCAGATGGAATTACAGTCATCATTTCACGATAGAATCAATTTTGATTCTTATGGGTATGTTTGTCTTGATAAATTTGTGTTCAAGGTTCCTAAAAGTCGGTACTAAATTTCAGAGGAATCAATAAATTTGTGTTAGAGATTTCAATGTGTTTATCCATCTGATTCCTAAAAGTCGGTATTAAATTTCAAAGGAATCAATATATAAAGTTCATAAAATGGATTTTAAGTCATGACCTTTTCGTTGACAACAAATTAAAACCATCATATATTTACTAATTTCTACCGTTGCCACATATTTTGAACCATCTCACTTTTTTCCCGGTTTGGCTTTCCTGTCCTTGAGTTTAAAGCCTAACAAATTTCGCATTCAAATCGCCCTCGTCATCCAGTAGTGGAAAGGGCAACGATCACATTTTTTTTCTTCGTTTTTGAGGTCGAAGTGTATTTTCAAGAAGTGGCAGAGCTTCGGCCGCAGGACAAAACGTTCATATAGAAACCTCACTCGGAACCCTTCATTCAATGATCACCTTCCATCAATTTTGAGATTGTATCCTACACCGATATGCTAGTCAAAATATTTTTCCTGTAAGCTTGTAAGAGAATTGTATTGACTCAATTTCATGCCCAATCCTCAATACAAGCACCATGAACGATCCTTTCAAGGTTGCAAAATCACCGGAGAGCCACAGGGAGATGAAGAGGGATGGATGTAGCCATCTCGGAAAAACTCTTCTGATTGTCTTTGTATTTCTGCATGCTACAAGACAAGTTGCACAAAGCGTTGTGGCAAACCCCGGCAGGGACTACAGCCACGGCAGTGGCTCCCTTGTTATTTTGGTTAGGGAGTTTTGAATTAGTGATCTAATGTAATGGTGCTTTCTATTGTAACTCATTCTTCCAGTAGTTGAAACCTTTGTGTTTCCTTGTTACAATTGATGGCGGCAATTTAGGTGTAGATTGATATTAAAGCTTTAACTTTTACACCATATTCACATACAAATAAATTAATTAGAAAAACCCTTTTAAATTGGAAAATTAATGATTTTAAATTATTAATGAAATTTCTTTATTTATTTTTTATTTTATTTAATTTTATTATTTTGTGATTAAACTAATAATAATTTGATTTTGATTATACCTATTCTTATTTAATGAATTTTTCATTATTCCATTAAATAATAAATTTCATCATAAACTATACTTGTATATTAAAGTATTTAAAAGCTTTGCATTTATTATTATTATTTTGATTTTGGAGTTGACAATTTCTTGTTTCCTTATTATGGTTGTGGCAACTCCCATGTAATAGTGACAATTCACCTATAGCTTTTTACTATATCATTTCAATTTGTAGAATATAATCTACATATATATTAATTAATTAATTGACTTTTGAATTAGAAAAATTTTTATATTTATCTTAAATTAATTAATCAAATTTCTTTAACACTTTTTTTTTTTTTTCAATTAATTTTATTATTTAAAAATTTAAATAATAGTGATTTGATTTTCATTAAAACCACCCTTATTTAATGCATTCCCGATTATTCTATTAATTTATCCATGTTGTACTTTGGGAAGGCGCAAAATCCGTAAATGGTCAGTCGTTAGAGTAAGCCTGGGGTTAAATCACAAATAAGAATGTTAGTTGCTGAGAGTGGAGATAAATGTGTCAAATTTATCTAAGCTAGAAAATAATGATTCCGCAATCGATTTTATGGCATGCTATAATAAGCATATTCATATTCATTCCCCAAAACATTCTTCGTCCTTGTGTATAATTAATTGTGCTTGAGGTGCATTTCAGCTTAGTTCTATGTTTCACGTAGCTAGGTAACTAGGTTAGGTAGATGTGCTATCTATGT
>APFE031536070.1:17286-84813 GCA_000404065.3 Pinus taeda | reverse complement strand
GAACAGGTGCCGGGAAGCTCGATTGGAGGACCGACAAGGCGAAGTTACAGGTAGTGAATGGTTGAGACCAGGTCACAGAAAAATAAGGAAATGGCTTCCAATTCTCAAGCAGGGAATCATGCAACGAAGGGCATGGCGAAGGAAGCAACTCCTGATTTCGTTGACAATGTGATCGAGAGAATGGACAGCTTGGAAAGCTCTTGGCACCAAGAGGTGGAGTCGTTGAACAAAGAACGAGAGGCCATCTCAGGGGTGAAAGAGGAACTCAAGGAGCTCCAGACGAGGTATGAGTACCAGGATCTCTGGTGTACCCAAGTTGAAGAAAGACTAAAGGAAGTTGAGGAGTCAAGGGACCAAGGAATAGCAGAGATTGGTAACTTGAAGGGAGCGCTCAACAAAACAAATCAGGCTCTTGAAGAAGCCCAGGATGAGATTGCGGTATTGAAAAGAGCCGTAAGACACATTTCGGATGGGGGAGTGCCCCGCATGAAAGTCAAAGAACCAGAATCGTACGATGGGGCAAGGAGTGCGAAGGTTCTTGGGAACTTCTTATGGGACATGGAGCAGTATCTGGAGAGGCTGAACCTATCTAAAGGAGAAGCGTAGGTCAAGGTAGCTGCGCAGTTCCTCACTAACGATGCTAAAATGTGGTGGAGAAGGAGAGAAGATCAGATTGCTAACAGCAGTGCTGATGATATTACCTCCTGGAAAGACATGAAGAAGGCCTTGCAGACACACTTTAGTCCGTAGGACGAAACGTGGGAGGTAAGGACGAAGATCAAGTATATCAAACAAACGGGGAGCTTACAGACCTACCAGCAAGAATACTCAAGCGCGGTTTTGGAACTGCCCGACATGTCCGAGAAAGACAAAGTCTTCAATTTTATTATTGGGCTGAAGCCATGGGCTCGGAATGAGGTGAAAAGGCAGAAGATCAAGACACTTGAGGAAGCATTTGCAGCAGTCGATAGACTCGTAGACCACTACGACGAGACTTCTAACGAGAGAAAGAAGTCTGAGAAACCAAACGAAAAGAGAAAGGAAGACACTTCAAAGGCGGAGAACTCATCAAGGGAGAAAAGGCCTTTGAAATGTTGGTTGTTCGGAGGGCCACATATGGCGAAGAACTGTTCTTCTAAACCGAAGGTGACCGCCGTTGTTCAAGAAGAGGAAGAGGATAACAATTCCATAGGGATGATGCAGATCCTTGGAGCCTCTGCCACAACGGAAACTACCTTTAGGAGGAACCCTGAAAGGAACCAGTTGGAATATGTGAATATGAAAATTGGTGGAACCGAGGTGCTAAGAATGGTGGACAGTGGGGCCTCGCGCAATTTCATGAGCGAAGACACCGTGACGAGGTTGGGTCTGAAGTTTGCGCCGGTTGAAGCACACATGAAGACCGTGAATTCCCCTCCGACAGCCATTCTTGGTGTAGTGGAAAATATAGAGATTACACTTGGTCAGTGGTCCGGGAAGATAGACTTCACCATAGTACGGATCGATGACTACGAAGCAGTATTGGGAATGGAATTCATGAAGCAGCGTGAAGCAATGGTAGTACCTCATCTAAGGAAACTCTATATCTATGACGGAAGGTCGGATGTACCCATAGGGGTGCCCACCGTGGGTGTGACTAAAACGGGTCATAGATTGGGTGGGATGCAGGTGGAAGAAGACGAAAAGTTGAACAGGAAGCTTACCAGCATGGAGGTGAAGCTTGCCGATTAGAATTTGGTCATCAGATCACTCTCGGATGGCATCCTAGATTTGACAAGGAGGCTGGAGCAGATAGAAGAAGATGACGAGATGTATATGATGTATGCTAGACCGAACGACCAGGAGGAGGATCGGGAAGCATACCTACGACGGATGGAAATGGAAGATCCAGATAAATGGATTGAGTTGATTAGTGAAGGAGAGCCACCTGGCTCGTCCTCCTCAAAATCGGCTTAAATGAAACAGGAGGTAGGGCTCGCCGTTGGCTGCTCAAGGCAGTGAGCCCGTAAGGAGATTGGGCAGGTTGGTCCCATGTGCAGCTGGTAATTGGGGCTCCCATAAACCTAGACAGGGACCTGGAGGACAACAATGTGGAATGTTGTCGGGACGACAACGGAATACGGTGGGGAAGGATGTAACACCCTGGGGACCGGGCGCTCCGCACAATGTCGGGCGACCCGAACGATGGCTGAACGACTTCCTACCCGACAGTCCGTTCAAAGACTTGACACGAGGAAATGACATACCAGTGCAACGGAGGTGGCATACGGGCAGCAGGGCAAACATGCGACGGACGCCCGAACGATTGTGAGAGTTGGTCAAGCAGGTGATTAACGAAACGAGGGCCTTGGGCGACACGATAGTGCGCCCACCCGCCCGAACGACCAACAAACAAACAGACTATGTGGGCGACATAACTATGGATGTGACACATATTATACATGGACTTACGGATGCGTTAATGGGACAGCCATTAGAACGAGAAGAAAGGCATGTATGGTGTTAATATAACACATAAGCGAAGCTTATGTTATATGGGATTTAATACACATAATACATGTGTGAAGAAATCGATATAATATAAGGAAAATAATATTCGGGACCTTACATATGGATAATGGACGGCCATGGAGATATAAGGTGGAACGAATATTATATGAGCGCATATATTAATATATTAATATGTGTGAAAAGTATTAAAATAATATAAAGGAATGATATGTGGATATGGGCAGCCATGGAAACATAAGGCCGAAATATCACGTGAGCGGAGATATTAAAATATGAACAAATACGTGGATGGAGGACACGTATGAGAGAGAATGTATGGAGGTCCCGTAATATAACGCATAACATGTCGGCCATGGACAAAGCCGACAGAGAAAAGGGACATGTGGGTTTATATGTGGACACGTGGACCTCACGGGAGCATGGATAATGGACGCATATAGTAATAAAGTAAAAGCCGACACAGTTAAAATTACAGGGCGGTGAACTTTACGAGTTAAGAGGGTCGGCTTGAGTAAAAAGCGACCTTCGAAACACAATGAAGAAACAAACATATATATGGAGGAGCGAAGACTCATATCCATCAACCAACTCGGTCTCGATCTAGCCTTCAAGGAGATTCGCACCAGAAGCTAAGGGAGCGAAATGTGAAGGATCTCGGGTTGAGAAGGCGGTGTAAGAGGTCAGGGATAACGCAGTGCGACTGCGGACCGGGTTTTGAACAAACAAGTGTCGAGTACATCTTGGGCAGCAAACGAGGACGGCGAATGATGGACAGATTGACCAGTCGGTCGAAGGAGCACACATGCCGTGCGCATAACCTTTGGCAGGACGACACGAGGGTTGGAGGTCTATAATAGTTCGTGGGACTGTGTGGATGTTCGTTGGAGCCGAGCGAAAGAGATACACAGTGAAATAGTGGGTTGACTGTCCGGTGGAGCCGAATGGAAGTGACACACAGTGCAGCGGTGGTATAACTGTTCGGTGGAACCGAACGACAGGGACACGTAACGCAGTGGAAGTGTGACTGTTTGGGAAGTAAGACTGCGGACCTGTTTGCATATCCGAATGAAGGAAGCACAAGACACGGCAGGAGCATGAACGTTCGGTGGAGCTGAACGAGAATTGCGCAACGTGGCAGGAGTGTGATCGGTCGGGAGAGAAAGACCGCAGTTTGTTTGAAGATTCCATCGAACCGAATGAAGATAACAGAGTGTGACAGCAGTCCAGGGTTAAAAGTCGCAGAGCGGAATTATATGGTCGGGTAGACCATCCGGAAGGGAAACCGAAAGGCGACAAAACAACGAACTATTGTGACTCGGTTGTGGGGCCGCAGGCCTGTTAAAAGTCGTGAGGTTGTGAGACTCACATAATTGTAAAAACAGGAATTTGTTAAAGATTAATAAACTGTTTTGGAGCGCAACTTGTTCGGAAGTTGGCTCCTCGCATTCAATTGGTGTTAATGTGTTTATTGCAGTTTATGGTTATAAGTTAACAAATATAATTGCAAATTATATTGTTGTTAATTATATATTATGAGTTGAAGTATTCAGTTTATGATGTTAACTTTGATAGGCAGAAATTAACATTAATAAAGTTGGAGGCGTAGTCCACTTTTGCCCGAACCCGACAAAAGGTGGTGCCGCACTCCCCGTTAACAAAAAAAAAATGTTACGGGGGCATTCAGGCACACATACACAAACAGCAAACGAACGGGTAAGTTTATCACTTTACCTATAGACTATGCCTTAACAATGCTTGTTCCACTATCATTCCACAAGCATTAACCTTATAACCAATTCTTAATCTTATAACTGAACCTTAGTTAGAATTCTGTTGTTCAATTATAAATCAGCAATTCATAAAACCGAGACCAACATTTATACCGAACCACATAAAGACATATGAATGTATAAACTGTTGGGAGGGGCAACTCCCATAGAATCTGCCCAACGTATTATATTAGAATCAGTTTTCTTTTAATAATACAATCGTTTGTGTGCCAGCGCTACGCCATGGCCACACAATAATATTTGTCAACACAGTCCGTTACCTCACGGCCTGTACAGTCGAATTACAGTAGGTTATTAACTTATACACTGTCCCTTACAACCGGGCCACACTTAGTGCAATAGCGCCAAGACCAGCGTAGTTTATACAACCTGCAATTCTGTTCATAAGACCAGCAAGCCCGCGGCCGTTACTGTATAATTTTTCATACCCCGAATCTACAACCTTCGTTTGTGAACGGACACCTGTAACGTCCACTGAACCCGCAACACTCGTGTACCCAATCTCCCTCTTACTGAACCTATTTTACATATGTGTCAACCGAGGATATGCGAAGCCTTTGTCCATACTGCGCATAGACTAATGCGCATTCCCTTGGAGACTTTCGCACTACATCGAGCCACCTATGCGAAGATCCTTTAGAGCGAAGATGTAGAGACTTTGATGTGATGATCGATGATGAGGAATGAGCCATCTTTCCTCCCATATATATACGCTTTCATTCTTCCATGTTTTGAGACCGTTTGCTTTGAAGCCGACTCCCTTTTCGCATGAGAAGCCCACGTAATATTTCATTTGAATTATTTTAATCCACCGCCATATCTTTATGTCCATAAAATATGTCGGTCTGTCCACATACATCTTCTTTATGGTTTATATGCCCATGTTTAATCCACGTAGGTGCCCCTTATATTATTTTAATTCTTATATAATATAAGTTCTGCCCATGGGTTATTTTAATGTATAACCCCATACATGCCTTCCTTTATGTTTCGATGAGAGCGTATTTCATGGCTGCCCCATCTTAATATTCGTAAGCCCATGTATTATCGTCACATGTCCATGTGACATTCGTTTGACAGCCATTGTGGACAATATCGTGGCGGGTCGGCCTTTGTTTTACAAAGCCGACCAACGCCAAGTATGTTAATTTGGCCTTCGTGCTCCTTATGCCGCGCGCCCTTCATCCTTGGATCGTTTGCCCCATCGCTGTCCCGCTCTGTTGCTGTTTGCCCATAGTGATGAACGGACCCAGTACTGATCGTCGCACTTTCATTTGTATGTGTTGAACGCCGCCTACGTCGTCGTCCAAGTTAATTCTGCTGTCGGGTGGGTAACGTCCTTGTCCTTATGTGGGGCGCCCGTTGTCGTGCGGAGCGCCCGACTCCTCAGGGTGTTACATCCTCCCCCACCCTATTTCGTTGTCGTCCCGACAACATTCCATCTCATGGTGTCCTTGTCAATCCTCCACATCAAGTCACCCTCCCGATCCATGATCCTGTGCACGTTTCGGAAGTATGCATCCCATACTACATCAAGGTCGGCGTTGTGCAACAACCTTGGCTCCCCAATATTTCGGACCTCCAAGTCCACAATGTATGGAGTCTCCCAACTTGATACCCAAGTTGCCATTTTCGGTCCTTGGTCACCAACCTTATCGTGTCGCCAAGCTTTATTCCCGTGCCCTCTTCGACTGCCTATGGGTCCTGCCGGGCATTTAGCCATGTGGCTAAAGCATGACCCAATCACCCATAATGATCATTATGTTCCACCCTTGTCCCGAGGTCTTGTACCTTCCACCATAAGGTCACAAGAAACTCTGTCAAGTTCTGCAATCGCAGCCAATTCTTGCTTCTTCATCCATCGTCCCATCTTAGTCACCCTCGGCATGACTCCCTCTAGTGTAGGCAAACTGGTTTTGCCTCTCCCTGCGCGCGGTCTGCCTGCCAAATGATCATGTGAGATACTTGTACCATCACCATGAGGTCTCTCTATGAGAGCATCCTCATCTCCACGCTTTACCTACTTTCAGTGTGCCTCCTGATCTCCCCCTCGGATATTCGGTCCTCTACGCACATCATTTCTTTCGCTATTGTCTTCCATCTGCCGGAGGTACTCTCCCCGAGTCTCCTCCCATGTATTCGGTCTTAACTTCTTGTCACGGGTCCTTACCCTTTTCATCACAAGGTCGTAAGTAACCTCACCGAGTCTTTTAACCACTGCCCATCCTCAGTTCATCACCCAGCATTCCACCATAGTCATCCATAGCACGACCATCCATAGCCGAGACAAAATGTTTTTGCCCATCCCTGCATATGATCCATCTGTCGAATGTCCGTATGATACCCTCGTATCATCGTCATGAGGTCTCTCCATGAGAGCACCTTCATCTACATATGTAGACCACCTGCCCGAGCGCGCTCCAACTTGATCAAGTTCAAGTTCATCCTCGGCCGTCAGCACATAGATAATCTCTTTAGTCACACAAACTTCTTCTTCTTCAGTTGTACACTTCGCAACTGCTTCTTGCTCCTTTGTCCAACTGACCTGAAAAAGTTCCTCAACATCTCTTCTCACAGCTGCAAGTTCTTCAAGAATCTGGGGATGTCCTCCCATTACTTCCTCCAATCTTGAAAACTTCTGCCTGCATTCTTCATACTTTGTCATGCCTTGTACTTCCGTGTGGGTATCATCACCCATCCATGTTGCCAAGCAATCCGATCCTTTTCCAACTTGAATGCCTTCAAGTTTCGATTCCATCGAATCATGAGTGTCCTCTATGTGAGTGACCTCACCTAACCGTGTTGACAAGCTGCATGACTCTGGTTCACTTTCAAGCTTTGCCTCCTTTGGGTCTTCGTCAACACATGATTCGTCTATGTAAGAATCCATCCATGTTGTTAAACTGTGTGTCTCTGCCTCAACTTGCTTAAATTCAAGTTCGGCCACCTTCATTCCTTCCTCGTCACATGGTCCTTCCAGCTGAATGTCTTCATCTGTCCATGTCCCCAAGCTGCATGATTCGGGCTCCTCTTGATTATCTCCAAGTTTGGTCTCCACCACAGTTACGTCCTCGACCTCTTCGGTCAATTCGACTTCCTCTTTCGGGCCATCAACCTCATCTATTACCTAGCCGAACTGAAGAAGTCCTTCCCTTCCAATTATTACATCACTGTCTTCGATATCTGTCACCACGAAGTCCAACAATCCTCGTTGCCCTTCCATTCGTACGTGGACATCTAGTATCTCCCCTACTGCGAATTTCCACCAGGCTTCCTCCCATTTAATCATGGTAGATATCAGTCCCGTCTCTTCCACAAATCGTACCGTCATCTTGTTACATGGATCGGCTGATCTTACCAACGCTTGAACATCTCTGCCATGAACTTTCAAGGTTACAAGGTCTTGATTGTTCTCCATCTTCACCTGTCAACCGTGTCATATTCGTCGCTTTTGTCATGTCGCCGCTGTCCGAACTATCCCCGTTGATGGCCTATCCGTTTGTGGCTGTCGTTCCATGTGCTCCACTACTCGAACTATCCCTCGTTCGGCTAATGTGTGTGCCCGAACCTGTTTTGATGCCGCGCCCAAGCCAGATTCGTTGTTGGGTGAATCACGTTCCTGCCCGTATGTGGGTCGTCCCGCTGTCGCGCGGAGCGCCCGATTTGTTTGCACATATGTGTAACACTTACGCCGAGGTCCATACATGGTGGACTTGGAAGTCTGAAATATTGGGGAGCCGAGGTTGTTGCGTTGCCGATCCTTATGTAGTATGGGATACATACTTCCGAAACATGCACAGGATTATGATTCAGGAGGGCGACTTGGTATGGAAGACCGAAGAGGACACGATGGTATGGAGGTTGTCGGGACGACAACGGAATAAGGTGGGGGAGGATGTAACACCCTGAGGACTTGGGCGCTCCGTGCACGGACGGGCGACCCGAACGATGGCTGAACGACTTCCCACCCGACGAACCATTCGAAGGCTTGACACGTAAAGATGACATAACCGGTGCGACAAGGTGGCATGCGAGCAGCAGGGCGGGCGTTGGAGACGACCGCCCGAACAAACGACAACGACAGACAAGGAGGGTCGCCTATTCGTGCACGGAGCGCCCGGTTCCCCAGGGCGTTACATCCTCCCCTATGCGAAGATCCTTTAGAGTGAAGATGTAGAGACTTTGATGTGATGATCGATGTAGTTCGAAAGTCTCCAAGGGAATGCGCATTAGTCTATGCGCAGTATGGACAAAGGCTTCACATATCCTCGGTTGACACATATGTAAAACAGGTTCAGTAATAGGGAGATTGGGTACACGAGTGCTGTGCGTTCAGTGGACGTTACAGGTGTCCGTCCACAAATGAAGGTTGCAGATTTGGGGTATGAACAATTATACAGCAACGGCCGCGGGCTTGCTGGTCTTATGAACAGAATTGCAAGTCGTATAAACTACGCTAGTCTTGGCGCCATTGCACTAAGTGCGGCCCGGTTATAAGGGACGGTGTATAAGTTAATAACCTGTTGTAATTCGACTGTACAGGCCGTGAGGTAACGGACTGTGTTGACAAATATTAATTGTGACCATGGCGTAGCGCTGGCACACAAATGATTGTATTATTAAAAGAAAATTGGTTCTAATATAATACATTGGGCAGATTCTATGGGAGTTTCCCCTCCCAACAGTTTATACATTCATATGTCTTTATGTGGTTTGGTATAAATGTTGGTCTCGGTTTTATGAATTGCTGATTTATAATTGAACAACAGAATTCTAATTAAGGCTCGGTTATAAGATTAAGAATTGGTTATAAGGTTAATGCTTGTGGAACGATAGTGGAACAAGCGTTGTTAAGGCGTAGTCTATAGGTAAAGTGATAAACTTGCCTGGTAGTGCCACATGCTCCCGACGAAAAAAATATATAGAGGTTGGGGGCGTGACAGTTGGTATCAGAGCAAAGGTTGCTCGGGCAGAATTGAACAGGTGCCGGGAAGCTCAGTGGGAGGACCGACAAGGCGAAGTTACAGGTAGTGAATGGTGGGGACCAGGTCACAAAAAAATAAGGAAATGGCTGCCAATTCTCAAGCAGGGAATCATGCAACGAAAGGCGTGGCGAAGGAAGCAACTCCTGATTTCGTTAACAAGGTGATCGAAAGAATGGACAGTTTGGAAAGCTCTTGGAACCAAGAGGTGGAGTCGTTGAACAAAGAACGAGAGGCCATCTCAGGGGTGAAAGAGGAACTTGAGGAGCTCAAGACGAGGTATGAGTACCAGGATCTCTAGTGTACCCAAGTTGAAGAAAGACTAAAGAAAGTTGAGGAATCAAGGGACCAAGGACTAGCGGAGATTGGGAACTTGAAGGGAGCACTCAAGAAAGAAAATCAGGCTCTTGAAGAAGCCCAAGACGAGATTGCGGTATTGAAAAGAGCCGTAAGACACAATTCGGATGGGGGAGTGCCCCGCATGAAAGTCAAAGAACCAGAGTCGTACGATGGGACAAGGAGTGCGAAGGTTCTTGGGAACTTCTTATGGGACATGGAGCAGTATCTAGAGAGGCTGAACCTATCTAAAGGAGAAGCACAGGTCAAGGTAGCTGCGTAGTTCCTGACTAACAATGCCAAAATGTGGTGGAGAAGGAGGGAAAATCAGATTGCTAACGGCAGTGCTGATGATATTACCTCCTGGGGAGAGATGAAGAAGGCCTTGCAGACACAGTTTAATCCGCAGGACGAAACGTGGGAGGCAAGGACCAAGATCAAGTATATCAAACAAACGGGGAGCTTACAGACCTACCAGCAAGAATACTCAAGCGTGGTTTTGGAACTGCTCGACATGTCCGAGAAAGACAAAGTCTTCAATTTTATTATTGGGCTGAAGCCGTGGGCTCGGAATGAGGTGAAAAGGCAGAAGATCAGGACACTTGAGGAAGCATTTGCAGCGGTCGATAGACTCGTAAACCACTACGACGAGACTTCTAACAAGAAGAAGAAGTCTGAGAAACCGAAGGAAAAGAAAAAGGAAGACACTTCGAAGGCGGAGAACTCATCAAGGGAGAAAAAGCCTCTGAAATGTTGGTTATGCGGAGGGCCACATATGGCGAAGAACTGTTCTTCTAAACCGAAGGTGGCCACCGCTGTTCAAGAAGAGGAAGAGGATAACAATTCCGTAGGAATGATGCAGATCCTCGAAGCATCGGCTACAACGGAAGTAACCTCGAGGAGGGACCCGGAAAGGAATAGGTTGGAGTATGTGCGCATGAAAGTTGGTGGAACCGAAGTGCTCACTATGATTGATAGTGGAGCTTCGCACAATTTCATGAGCGAAGACATCGTGAGGAGGCTAGGCCTTAAGTTTGTGCCGGTAGATGCACACATGAAGACCATGAACTCCCCTCCAACGGCAATTCTTGGTGTAGCAGAAAAGGTAGAGATTGTACTGGGCGAGTGGTCCGGGAAGGTGGACTTCACCATAGTACAGATCGATGACTACGAAGCAGTATTGGGAATGGAGTTCATGAAGCAGCATGAAGCGATGGTAGTACCTCATCTAAGGAAACTCTATATCTATGACGGAAGGTCGGATGTGCCCACAGGAGTGCCTACCGTGGGTGTGACTAAAAGGGGTCATAGATTGGGTGGGATGCAGGTGGAAGGAAACAAAGAGGTGAAGCTTGTCGATCAGGATTTGGTCATCAGATCGCTCTCGGATAGCATCCTAGATTTAACAAGGAGGCTGGAGCAGATAGAAGAAGATGACGAGATGGATATGATGTATGCTAGACCGAACGACCAGGAGGAGGATTGGGAAGCATACCTACGATGAATGGAAATGGAAGATCCAGATAAATGGATTGAGTTGATTAGTGAAGGAGAGTCGCCTGGCTCGTCCTCCTCAAAATCTGCTTAAAAGAAACAGGAGGAAGGGCTCACCATTGGCTGCTCAAGGCAGTGAGCCCGTAAGGCGATTGGGCAGGTTGGTCTCATGTGCAGCTGGTAATTGGGGACTCCCATGAACCTAGACAGAGACCTGGAGGACAACGATGTGGAATGTTGTCGGGACGACAACGGAATAAGGTGGGGGAGGATGTAACACCCTAGGGACTGGGCGCTCCGCACAATGTCGGGCGACCCGAACGGTGGCTGTACGACTTCCTACCCAACAGTCCGTTCGAAGACTTGACACAAGGAAACGACACACTGATGCGACAGAGGTAGCATACGGGCAACGGGGCAGACATGCGATGGACGCTCGAGAGGGGATTTACCTCTCCAACAGTTGGTCAATCGGGAGGTGAACGAAACGAGGGCGGTGGGTGACACAGTAGTGCGCCCACCCGCCCAAACGACCAACGAACAAACTGTGTGGGCGACATAACTAAGGATGTGACACATATGACACATATCATACATAGACTTATGGAGGCGTTAATGGAACAACCATTAAAACATGAAGAAGACATGTATGGAGCATAGCGCATGATGTTATACAAACCATGGACGAAGTTTATATTATATGCTGGAATACACATAGTATATGTGTGAAAGTATTAATATAAAATAAGGAATGATATGCGGATATGGGTGGCCATGGAGACATAAGGCCGAAATATCACATGAGCGCATATATTAAAATATGGACAGATAAATACGTGGATGGAGGACACGTATGAGAGAGAAAATATGGAGGTCCCATAATATAACGCATAAAATGTCGGCCATGGACAAAGCCGACAGAGTAAATGGGCATGCGGATTTATACATGGGACCCGTGGACCTCATGAGCGCATGGATAGTGGGCGCATGTGGTAATAATGGAGTAAAGTAAAGTAAAAGCTGACACAATTAAATTATATGGCGGTGAACTTTACGAATTAAGAGGGTTGGCTTGAGTGACAAGTGGCCTTCGAAGCATGATATATATATGGAGGAGCGAAGGCTCATATCCAGCAACCAACTTGGTCTTTGATCAAGCCTTGGAGGAGATTTACACATAAGCAGCAGCGCAAGGATGTGAGGAGAAGTCTCGGTCACAAGGTGGAGTGAGGGGTCGGTAAAAAGACAGTTGTAACTTTCGAGCAGAGATCGAGTGGACGAGTGGCAGCAGACAGGTTTAGCGAACGAGGGCGGAACGACCAGTCGGTCGAGGCAGCGCACAGGTTGGGTGCTTAAGCATTCGGTAGGATGACCCAAGGGTCGGGATCCGTGACTGTTCGGGGAAAGACCAAAGGTCTGGTCGTATGTCCAGCAAAACTGAACAGCGGAAGCACGCAAGGCGGCAGTAGTGTGACCGTTCGGCGGAATCAAACGAAGAAACACAGGGCGCAGCAACAGTGCAACTGTTCGGCGGTAGAAAGGCCGCGGGCCTGGTTTGGTGTTCAGTCAACCCAAACGAAGAACGCACTTAGTAATCTGTTCGGTGGTAACTTCAGGTGGACCGAACGAAGGGGATACACAGTGCGGTAACAGCGTGGCAGTTCGATGGAGCCGAGCGAAGGAGCACGAAAGGCAGTAATGGTATGACTGTTCGGTAGCGATAAGACCGCAGGTCTGATAACCGGGTTGGGTGGACCAAACGAAATGCATACTGTGTGTATTAGTGTAGATTGGTTGTGAGGTCGCAGGCCTGTTAAAAGCGTGAGGCCGTAAGGTCCACATAATTGTATGAATAGGAAATTCGGTGAAGTAATAAACAGTTGAGGCGCAACTCGTTCAGGAGTTGACCTCTCTTACTACTCTTGTGTTTATGTGGTTTATGTTGATGTTTATTATTATTGTCGTTCTTAATTGCTGAACAAAATATAAGTAAACGAATATAAGTGGAATTATATTGCTGTTTATTATATGTCGTAAATCGGTGATGAATTAAGTTTATAAATCGATTTTAAAGGAGAAGTGTTCAGTTATAAGATCAATTGGTGTTGGAGAGGCGTAGTCCACTTTGCCCGAACCCAGCAAAGGTGGTACTACCGGGATATGGCCAAGTGTCAAAACGATATTATTGAGAGCACGATAAGGAGCTCATACGCATGTATGTAATGGTATGAGCGCACATGATAAATGGCTAAACGCACATATGAATATGTGCGTGAACGAGTGAAATATAATATGTGAAAAAGTATGATATGCGGGACAGCCATGGAGAAATAAGGAAGACCGAATATCATGAATACACACATATGTGGAAAGATAATAATAAATAAATACGTGGAGAGCCATTACTATAATGGAATACGTATGTTATGGAGAGAAATGAATAAAATATATTATACATGGATGGAGAGATAATATATGGGTCGAGAGATAATGTGTGGAGGTAAGAGAATGAATGGATTACATGGATTAAAAGAAGACATGAATGGAGCATACGCATGGTGTTATACATTGAAAATAAACCATGACCGAAACTTATATTATGAAGGAATTAAATAATATAAGGAATGCACATGCGTGGATTAAATATGGGCATATAAACCATAAAGAAGATGCATGTGGACAGACCGACATACGTTATGGACATAAAGGTATGGCGGTGCATTAAAATAATTCAAATAAGAATTATACGCGGGCCTTTTCATGTCGGCTTTAAAATATATGGCCTTGACACATGGACAAAGGGAGCGTATATATACGGGATGAGTGAAGGCTCATTTCAATCAACAATCTTCGTTGAACATCTTCGCTCTAAGGAGGATCTTCGCATATGTGGCAGAATGTAGCGCGAAAGAGCTTGGGAGTAGTGCGCAATAATTCAAGCGCATGAAGGATAAGAGACTTTGCATATTACAGGTTTGCTTATGTGCTAATCAGATCCGGTCAAAGGAGATGTGAGTGACGGTAGTCGAATAGCAAGACGGACAGAGTATTACGTAGATCTCAGCAGTGCAGCATGCTAAGTACGCAATGCGATAAAGGGGACAGCGGGGATACAGGTCGGTCGAAGAGCAGCTACAGTGATGGCCGCGGGCTCACTGTACATAATTAACAGAGTATAGGTGTATGCAACTGCTGGTCTTGGCAAAGTCGCATGACGTGCGCACTTGGGTTACAAAGGGCAGAAAATTATACAGCTGGCAGATTTGTACAGGTCGGGACAATTACACAACCTGTGTTATAAAGATTATCGGGTGGCCATGGAGGAACGCCGGTACTCATACCATTGTAAAATCGGTGGATTGAATTGTCAATTGGTGACAATCCCATTGTATAGGCCATGGGTTATATAACTGTTACACGGGCCTTACCAACAAACAAAGCACAGTGTGGTCGTGGCATAATGCCGGCACACGGGTTGTACTCATTATCAACTGGTTTAATAAAACAATTCGGGCAGACTCTTGGTGAGCTTTCCCGTCCATATATATTCCCTACGTTCTTATGTGTTTTGGCTATGCGTTGTTATATATATTGGTGAACAGTTTTATGTTGCGGTTGATTAATGGTTTATATAAAACAGTATATGAATGTGGTAATTTATAATTGAACAGCATTAATCATAATTAAGAAGGTTCAGTTATAGGATTACAAGTTCGGTTATGAATTGGTTGCAAAGATTAAAGCTCGTGCAGCGATAGTGGAACGAGCGTTGTGGAGGCGTAGTCTATAGGCAACGTTATAAACTTGCCCGGTAGTGCCGCACCCTCCAACAAAAAAAAAAAGTATAGAGAGGTTGGGGGTGTGACAGATGGTATCAGAGCCAAGGTTGGCTGGTGAACAGGTCGTTTGGAACATGGCAGATATGGAACTCAAGGAACTTGATGAGAGGATCTAACGTAATAAACTTGACCTTCAAAAGCTCTTCGATGAAGGAGCCCGGTTGAGGAAGGAAAGTGCCCGGATGGAAGACGAAGTCAAGCAGATTGAGGGAGAAATGAAAAAGAAACTTCTTGGTAAGAAGGTTGTGATTGAGCAAGAAGAGCTCGACCGCATTGACAGGTTGGGAATTCACTACCTAGAACATCCAGAAGACTTCTGGAAGTTTAGTTCTTTGAACTTGGTCAATGGATACCTAGTTGGTACGTTTGAGCCGAACATGGAGGAACCACATGTCGATGAAGACCCGACACGGGCAAAGCTTGAAAGCGAACCAGGATCGGATAGCTTGTCGACATGGATGGGGGAGGTCACTCACATAGAGGACACTCATGATGAGGAAGATTTGGTGGGATCGAAACTTGAAGATATTCAAGTTGAAAGAGGATTGGACTACTTAACAACAGGGATGGGCGATGACACTCACACGGAAGCACGAGGCATGGCAAAGTATGAAGAATACAGGCAAGAGTTCTCTATTGTCTTGGGGAGGTTGGAAAAGATGATGAGAGGATGTCCCCGAATTCGTGAAGACCTTGCAACCTTGGGGAGAAATGTTGAAGGACTTCTTCAAGCCAGTTGGACAATGGAATGAGTAATTGCAGATTGTGATACTGAAAAGGAGGAAGTTTTGCTGACTAAAAATGTTGCAGACGAGACAATGGCTGGGGGTGAACTTGAACTTGAGCAAGTTGAACCACGACCGAACTGGCGGCATACATGTGGGGATGAGGATACTCTCATAGAGAGACCTCATGACGATGATACAAGTGTCTCACATGGACATTTGGGGGGCGGGCCGTGTGCTGGAAGAGGCAAAATCAGTTTGCCTAAGCTATGGAGGGTCGTGCCAAGGGTGACTATGATGGGACGTTGGAGAAAGGAACAAGATTTGGCAGCAATTGTAGGACTTGGCAGGGTTACTTGTGAGCTTATGGTGAAAGGTACAAGAGCCCGGGACAAGGGTGGAACATGATGATCATTGTGGATGATCGGGTCATGCCTTAGCCATATGGCTAAGTACCCGGCATGACTCATGGACAGTTGAAGAGGGCACGTTTGATGAAGCGTTGGGTGGACTTCTCATGGCGATACCAAGAATAAATCTTGGTGACACTTAGGTGGAGGAGCTATGGTGGAAGAGCTCATGACATGGCTTGACGATAAGGTTGGTGACTGAGGACTAAAAAATGACAACTTGGGTATCAAGTTGGGAGATTCCATACATTGTGGACTTGGAAATTTGAGATATTGGGGAGCCAAGGTTGTTGCACTACACCGACCTTGATGTAGTATGGGATGCATACTTCCAAAACATGCACAGGATCATGGAGTGGAAGGGCAACTTGATGTGGAGGATCGAAGAGGACACGATGGGATGGAATGTTGTCGGGACGACAACAGAATAGGGTGGGGGAGGATGTAACGCCCTGAGGAATTGGGCGCTCCACATGACAGCGGACGACCCACACGAAGGGCGAGCACATGATTCACCTGGCAGCAGAATTGACTTGTGCACAGCACCAGGCAGTACCGCGTACACATCAACCGGACGAGTCGACAACTACGACAGTTAGGACAGTTCGGACACACAAGCAAGCAGTGCGACGAGATGTATATGGAAACACATTGGCCAGGATATGGCCAAGTGTCAAAACGATATTATTGAGAGCACGATAAGGAGCTCATACGCATGTATGTAATGGTATGAGCGCACATGATAAATGGCTGAACGCACATATGAATATGTGCGTGAACGAGTGAAATATAATATGTGAAAAAGTATGATATGCGGGACAGCCATGGAGACATAAGGAAGACCGAATATCATGAATACACACATATGTGGAAAGATAATAATAAATAAATACGTGGAGAGCCATTACTATAATGGAATACGTATGTTATGGAGAGAAATGAATAAAATATATTATACATGGATGGAGAGATAATATATGGGTGGAGAGATAATGTGTGGAGGTAAGAGAATGAATGGATTACGTGGATTAAAAGAAAACATGAATGGAGCATACGCATGGTGTTATACACTGAAAATAAACCATGACCGAAACTTATATTATGAAGGAATTAAATAATATAAGGAATGCACATACGTGGATTAAATATGGGCATATAAACCATAAAGAAGACGCATGTGGACAGACCGACATACGTTATGGACATAAAGGTATGGCGGTGCATTAAAATAATTCAAATAAGAATTATACGCGGGCCTTTTCATGTCGGCTTTAAAATATATGGCCTTGACACATGGAAAAAGGGAGCGTATATATACGGGATGAGTGAAGGCTCATTTCAATCAACAATCTTCATTGAACATCTTCGCTCTAAGGAGGATCTTCGCATATGTGGCAGAATGTAGCGCGAAAGAGCTTGGGAGTAGTGCGCAATAATTCAAGCGCATGAAGGATAAGAGACTTCGCATATTACAGGTTTGCTTATGTGCTAATTAGATCCAGTCAAGGGAGATGTGAGTGACGGTAGTCGAACAGCAAGACGGACAGAGTATTACGCAGATCTCAGCAGTGCAGCATGCTAAGTACGCAATGCGATAAAGGGGACAGCGGGGATACAGGTCGGTCGAAGAGCAGCTACAATGATGGCCGCGGGCTCACTGTACATAATTAACGGAGTATAGGTGTATGCAACTTCCGGTCTTGGCAAAGTCGCACGACGTGCGCACTTGGGTTACAGAGGGCAGAAAATTATACAGCTGGCAGATTTGTACAGGTCGGGACAATTACACGACCTGTGTTATAAATATTATCGGGTGGCCATGGAGGAACGCCGGTACTCATACTATTGTAAAATCGGTGGATTGAATTGTCAATTGGTGACAATCCCATTGTACAGGCCGTGGGTTATATAACTGTTACACGGGCCTTACCAACAAACAAAGCACAGTGTGGCCGTGGCATAACCCCAGCACACGGGTTGTATTCATTATCAATTGGTTTAATAAAACAATTCGGGCAGACTCTTTGTGAGCTGTCCCATCCATATATATTCCCTGCGTTCTTATGTGTTTTGGCTATGCACTGTTATATATATTGGTGAACAGTTTTATGTTGCGGTTGATGAATGGTTTATATAAAACAGTATATGAATGTGGTAATTTATAATTGAACGACATTAATCATAATTAAGAAGGTTCGGTTGTAGGATTACAAGTTCGGTTATGAATTGGTTGCAAAGATTAAAGCTCGTGCAGCGATAGTGGAACGAGCGTTGTGGAGGCGTAGTCTATAGGCAACGTTATAAACTTGCCCAGTAGTGCCGCACCCTCCAACAAAAAAAAAAAGTATAGAGAGGTTGGGGGCGTGACAGATGGTATCAGAGCCAAGGTTGGCTGGTGAACAGGTCGTTCGGAACATGGCAGATATGGCACTCAAGGAACTTGATGAGAGGATCCAACGTAATAAACTTGACCTTCAAAAGCTCTTCGATGAAGGAGCCCGGTTGAGGAAGGAAAGTGCCCAGATGGAAGACGAAGTCAAGCAGATTGAGGGAGAAATGAAAAAGAAACTTCTTGGTAAGAAGGTTGTGATTGAGCAAGAAGAGCTCGACCGCATTGACAGGTTGGGAATTCACTACCGAGAACATCCAAAAGACTTCCGGAAGTTTAGTTCTTTGAACTTGGTCAATGGATACCTAGTTGGTATGTTCGAGCCGAACATGGAGGAACCACATGTCGATGAAGACCCAACACGGGCAAAGCTTGAAAGAGAACCAGGATCGGATAGCTTGTCGGCATGGATGGGTGAGGTCACTCACATAGAGGACACTCATGATGAGGAAGATTCGGTGGGATCGAAACTTGAAGATATTCAAGTTGAACGAGGATCGGACTACTTAACAACAGGGATGGGCGATGACACTCACACGGAAGCACGAGGCATGGCAAAGTATGAAGAATACAGGCGGGAGTTCTCTATTGTCTTGGGCAGGTTGGAAAAGATGATGAGAGGATGTCCCCGAATTCGTGAAGACCTTGCAACCTTGGGGAGAAACGTTGAAGGACTTCTTCAAGCTGGTTGGACAATGGAACGAGTAATTGCAGATTGTGATACCGAAAAGGAGGAAGTTTTGCTGACTAAAAATGTTGCGGATGAGACAATGGCCGAGGGTGAACTTGAACTTGAGCAAGTTGAACCACGACCGGACTGGCGGCATACATGTGGGGATGAGGATACTCTCATTGAGAGACCTCATGACGATGATACAAGTGTCTCACATGGACATTTGGGGGGCAGGCCGTGTGCTGGAAGAGGCAAAATCAATTTTCCTAAGCTATGGAGGGTCGTGCCAGGGGTGACTAAGATGGGACGTTGGAGAAAGGAAAAAGATTTGGCAGCAATTGCAGGACTTGGCAGGGTTACTTGTGAGCTTATGGTGAGAGGTACAAGAGCCCGGGACAAGGGTGGAACATGATGATCATTGTGGATGATCGGGTCATGCCTTAGCCATATGGCTAAGTGCCCGGCATGACTCATGGACAGTTGAAGAGGGCACGTTTGATGAAGCGTTGGGTGGACTTCTCATGCCGATACCAAGAATAAATCTTGGCGACACTTAGGTGGAGGAGCTATGGTGGAAGAGCTCATGACATGGCTTGACGATAAGGTTGGTGACCGAGGACCGAAAAATGACAACTTGGGTATCAAGTTGGGAGACTCCATACATTGTGGACTTGGAAATCTGAGATATTGGGGAGCCAAGGTTGTTGCACTACGCCAACCTTGATGTAGTATGGGATGCATACTTCGAAAACATGCATAGGATCATGGAGTGGAAGGGTGACTTGATGTGGAGGATCGAAGAGGACACGATGGGATGGAATGTTGTCGGGACGACAACGGAATAGGGTGGGGGAGGATGTAACGCCCTGAGGAATCGGGCGCTCCACACGATAGCGGGCGACCCACACGAAGGGTGAGGACATGATTCACCCGGCAGCGGAATTGACTTGGGCACAGCACCGGGCAATACCGCGTACACATCAACCGGACGGGTCGACAACTACGACAGTTAGGAAAGTTCAGACACACAAGCAAGCAGTACGACGAGATATATATGGAGACACATTGGCCGGGATATGGCCAAGTGTCAAAACGATATTATTGAGACTATGGAGGGTCGTGCCAGGGGTGACTATGATGGGACGTTGGAGAAAGGAAAAAGATTTGGTAGCAATTGCAGGACTTGGGAGGGTTACTTGTGAGCTTATGGTGAGAGGTACAAGAGCCCAGGACAAGGGTGGAACATGATGATCATTGTGGATGATCAGGTCATGCCTTAGCCATATGGCTAAGTGCCCGGCATGACTCATGGACAGTTGAAGAGGGCACGTTTGATGAAGCATTGGGTGGACTTCTCATGGCGATACCAAGAATAAATCTTGGCGACACTTAGGTGGAGGAGCTATGGTGGAAGAGCTCATGACATGACTTGACGATAAGGTTGGTGACCGAGGACCGAAAAATGACAACTTGGGTATCAAGTTGGGAGACTCCATACATTGTGGACTTGGAAATCTGAGATATTGGGGAGCCAAGGTTGTTGCACTACGCCGACCTTGATGTAGTATGGGATGCATACTTCCAAAACATGCATAGGATCATGGAGTGGAAGGGCGACTTGATGTGGAGGATCGAAGAGGACACGATGGGATGGAATGTTGTCGGGACGACAACGGAATAGGGTGGGGGAGGATGTAACGCTCTGAGGTTTCGGGCGCGCCGCACGACGGACGGGGGACCCACACGACGGGCAGAACACGACTTCACCGACAAACAAGCAAGCAGTGCGATGAAATGTATATAGAGACACATTGGCCGGGACGTGGCCAAGTGTCAAACGATATTATTGAGAGCACGGTAAGGAGCTCATACGCATGTATGTAATGGTATGAGCGCACATGATAACATATTGTATAATGGCTGAACGCACATATGAATATGTGCGTGGACAAGTGGAATATAATATGTGAAAAAGTATGATATGCAGGACAGCCATGGAGACATAAGGAAGAATGGATATCATGAATACATATATTTATATGTGGAAAGATAATAATAAACAAAAGAATACGTGGCTTATATATATGTAATGAAGGAGGGCCATTACTATAATGGAATAAGTATGTTATGGAGAGAAATGAATAAAATATATTATACATGGATGGAGAGATAATATATGGGTGGAGAGATAATGTATGGAGGTGAGAGAATGAATGGATTACGTGGATTAAAAGAAGACATGTATGGAGCATAACGTATGGTGTTATACATTAAAAATATAACCCATGAACGAATATATACATTAAAAATATAACCCATGGTGCGGGAGAATTAAATAATATAAGGAATGCACATACGTGGATTAAATATGGGCATATAAACCATAAAGAAGATGTATGTGGACAAACCGACATACCTTATGGACATAAAGGGATGGCAGTGCATTAAAATAATCCAAACAAAAATTATACGTGGGCCTTTTCATGTCGGCTTTAAAATATATGGCCTTGAAACATGGACGAAGGGAGCGTATATATACTGGATGAGAGGAGGCTCATTCATCATCAACGAACTTCACTCGAAGTGTATTAACATCTTTGCTCAGTGGATCTGCGCATACGGAACATGAAGAAATGCGGAAGGCTTAATAGTAATGCGCATTAATTTATGCACATGAAGGATGCTTGAAGCATTGTATGATTCAGGTCAGTTTATGCGGATTACAGATTCGGTCAAGGGGGATGTGATCGTCGGTGGACGACGAGATCGAACAGCAAGGCGGACAGAGTATTACGCAGGTCTCGGCAAGGCAGCATGCTGAGTATGCAATTGCGATAAGGGGGACAGCGTTGAATACAGGTCGGTCGAAAAACGATTACAGTGAAGGCCGCGGGCTCAGTGTGTATAATTAACAGAATTGTGGACTGTATAATCGCCGGTCTTGGCGCACTCGGTAAAAGGGACGGTGTATGAATTATAGTCTGTTGAATTTATATTGTACAGGTCGTGGAGTTGTATACACGGACTGTGTTACTAAACATTGTTGTGTGGCCGTGGTATGTCAGCACACGATCTACTGTAAAACCGGGGTACGAATTAAGGCTGCTGCCTTGTGGTATTTCTGAAGCGTTGGTCGTGAAGGTCGTCTGGCACGCTTGTATGATATTGTCACATAACTTCTGAAGTGTGGACCGTGAAGGTTGTCTAACACACTTGTGCTGTTGTATTATCAAAAGAAAACAGATTCTTAATATAATACGTCGGGCAAATTCTTTGGGAGTTGCCCCTCCCAACAGTTTATGCGTTCTTATGTGTTTTGGTATAAATGTTGGTGAATGGTTTTCATAACTCGGTTGTGGATTTTATAATTTATAATTGAACGGCAGAACTATAACTAAGGAATTATATAAGTTTGGTTATAAGATTAACACTTGTGCAGCAAAGCGGAACAAGTGTTGTGAAGGCGTAGTCTATAGGCATCGTTATAAAATAACCTGCCCGGTAGTGCCGCACCCGCCCAACAAAAAAAAAAATAGATTAGGGGCGTGACAGATGGTATCAGAGCCAATATCAGTGCTGGCGTTGGAACAGTGAAGACTTGGACAGGTGCCATGAAGTTGAAGCTGGTAAGCTCGTGACGGTTGACAGGTGAAGATGGAGGGCCATCGAAATCTGGTAACTTTGAAAGCTTATGGCAGAGATGTTCAAGCAGTGGCAGAATCGCCCGAGGGGTTTAACCTCATATCGGTGCGGTTTGTGGAAGAAGTAGGGATGTTATCTGCCATAGAAGAATGGAAGATAGGCTCGTGGAACTTGCCAGTGTGTAAGGTACGGAATGTACCTGTACAGACGGAAGAACGTAGAGGACTGTTGGACTTCATGGTGATAGACACCGAAGGCATCGATGTGATGCTTGGACGAAAAGGACTTCTTCAGCTCGACTAGGTAATAGATGAGGTTGCTGGCCCGAAAGAAGAAGTCGTATTGACCGAAGATGTTGAGGACTTAACTGTGGTGGAGGTCAAACTTGGAGATAATCAAGAGGAGCCCGAATCATGCGGCTCGGAGACATGGACAGATGAGGACATTCAGCTGGGAGGACCATGCGACGAGGGAGGAATGAAGGGGGACGAACTTGAATTTAAGCAAGACAAGACAGAGACACACGGTTTAGCAACATGGATGGATTCTTACATAGAAGAATCATGTGTCGATGAAGAACAGATGGAGGCAAAGCTTGAAAGTGAACCAGGATCGTGTAGCTTATCGACACGGCTAGGTGAGGTCGCTCACATAGAGGAAGCTCATGATGGAGATTCGATGCAGTCGGAACTTGAAGGTATTCAAGTTGAACGAGGATCGGATTGCTTAACAACATGGATGGGTGTTGATACCCACACGGAAGTACAAGGCATGGCAAAGTATGAAGAATGTAGACGGAAGCTCTCAAGATTGGAGGAGACGATGGAAGGACATCCCCAGATTCTTGAAGAACTTGCAGCTATGAGAAGAGATGTTGAGGAACTTTTTCAGGTCAATTGGACAAGAGGGCAAGAGGCAGTTGCGAAGTGTACAACTGAGGAGGAAGAAGTTTGTGTGACTAAAGAGGTTATCTATGTGCCGACAGACGAGGATGAACTTGAACTCGGTCAAGATGGAGCGCACACGGGCAGGTGGCCTACATATGTAGATGAAGGTGCTCTCGGGGAGAGGCCTCATGATGATGATACGAGGGCATCAGATGGAAATTTGGCAGGTGAATCATATGCAGGAAGGGGCAAAAACATTTTGTCTATGCTATGGATGGTCGTGCTATGGATGACTATGATGGGGTGTTGGGTGATGAATCAAGGATGGGCCGTGGTTGCAAGACTCGGTGAGGTTGCTTGCGACCTTATGATGAAAGGAGCAAGGACCCGTGATGAGGAAGTAAAACCGAACACATGGAGGGAGGCTCGAGGAGAATACCTCCGGCAGAGAGAAGACAATGGCAAAGGGTATGATGTGTGTAGGGGACCCAATATCCGAGGGGAAGATTGGGAGGCACACCGAAAGCAGATAAAGCGTGGAGATTTAGACCGATGGGTCGAATTGATAGATAAAGGAGGGTCGCATGGCTCACCTCCTTTGAGGCTTGCTTGAACGAAACAAGAGGCCGGGCTCACCGTTGGCTGCTCAAGGCAGTGAGCCCGTAAGGTGATTGGGTAGGTTGCTCCTATGGGCAGCAGAGAAGTGGGGTTCCCACGAACTTGAGCGGGGCCGAAATTGTAGGTATCCACACATATGTGTAACACTTACGCCGAGGTCCATACATGGTGACTTGGAGGTCTGAAACATTAAGGAGCCGGGTCGATGTCTAAATTCCGATTCGATGTAGTATGGGATACATACTTCTGAAACGTGCACAGGATTACGAAACGGGAGGGCGACTTGGTATGGAGGACCGAAGAGGGCACGATGGTATGGAGGTTGTCGGGACGACAACGAAATAAGGTGGGGGAGGATGTAACGCCCTGAGGACCGGGCACTCCACACGATGATGGGTGACCCGAACAAAGGCTGAACGACCTCCCACCCGACGATCCGTTTGGAGACTTGGCACACAAATGACTTAACGGTGCGACGAAGGTGGCACACGGGCAGCAGGGCGAATGTGGAGATGGGCGTCCGAACAACAGCTGAACGAAAGGTTGAGCGGAAGGCGCATAAGACAGCAAGGGACATGACAATGGGCCGGACGGTGGGCGGGGCGACATGACAGTGCGCCCGCCCGCCCGAACAAAGGTTAAACGGGTGGCGCACACGATGACGGCGAAACGGACCAAAGCATGGGCACAAACGACATGGTGGCAAAATAAGAAACAACAAAAGCGGGTGGTGGACTTATAGCGTGGGCGGCTTCATGTACGAAGGCCAACCCTCTAAAAGAAACGAAACGCAACGGTTCAAATTTGTCGGGTCGGCTTGGGCGTCGAACAACAAATTAAAATGAATTTCGGGGGTCGGCTTGGCAAGCCGACGCCCCTCCTAACTTGGCGGTGGATCCATATAAATTGGAGGCGCATTTGCAAGTAAGAATCATCAAGTTCAATCAAGTAATTCGGTCTATCTCTCAAACGATTCGGCCTTCAAACGAGAGTCACGAAAAGGCAGTGCGAAATGTGACGAAAGAGCTCGGACGGAAGGTGGAGAAAGGGGTCGGTTGGAGACACAGTCGAAAGCTGCGGACAGAGATCGAACGGACTGTGTATGAGATACACAAACAATAACCGAAGTTACCCGTTGGTCTTGGCAATGCGAGCAGCGCACGAGGTCCATAAACGAACCGGTTAAGGATTGTGGTTTTGTGGTAATTCGACTGTCATAATTCGGTAGAGAACAGAGGTTGCCACGGGTCGATTTATGGTAAATCGGATCGGACAAAAGGCGTCGAAGTGCACTAGGTGTAGCGATCTGGTGATCGGCCAGGCGGAGGTCTGTTGTAAAAGTCGTGAGACCCGTGTGGCTCACGCAAATTGTAAAACAGTGAGAGTAAGTGACCGAGAGGTCTGTTGGGTGATCGGTGGGACCGAACGACAACACACGGAGTGCTGACAGTCGGTCAACAATTGCAAGGGCCGCAGGTCTGTGGTAAAAGTCGTGAGTGGCTCACGCATTTGTAAAACTGTAAATTGGCAAGCTATAAAACCAGTTTGGAGCACAACCTGGTTGGGGTTGGCTCCTCCCATTACTTATCGGTGTTCTTATGTTAATGCGGTGGTTTGACTGTTGTTGCTGTTTATGATTAAAGCCGAACGAATTATAATTATACATAGAATTATAATCGTTGTTTAAATTATATGCTTATAAATCAGTTGTAAGACTTCTATGAACATTGATGTTATAAGATATTGGAGTTAAAAGATTAGTTTGGCTGAGATAATTTGAGCGTGAGGCGTAGTCCACTTTGCCCGAACCCGGCAAAAGGTCATTGTGCGGAGCGCCTGGTCCCCAGGGCGTTACATCAAGTGAATCCCGGTAGTGGTCTTTCCAAATGAATGTCTTCATCTGCCCCCGTCTCCGAGTTGCATGACTCGGGCTCCACTTGATTATCTCCAAGTTTGACCTCCACCGCAGTTAAGTCCTCGACCTCTTCGGTCAATCCGACTTCCTCTTTCGGGCCAGCAACCTTATTTATTACCTGGTTGAGCTGAAGAAGTCCTTTCCTTCCAAGCATTACATCGATGCCTTCGGTGTTTATCACCACGAAGTCCAGCAGTCCTCTGCGTTCTTTCATCTATACAGGTACATTCCGTACCTTACCCATTACCACGCTCCACGGGCCTATCTTCCATTCTTCCATGGTAGATAACATCCCTACTTCTCCCACAAACTGTGCCGATATGAAGTTAAACCCCTCGGCCGATTCTGCTACTGCTTGAACATCCCTGCCATAAACTTTCAAAGTTACCAGATTTCGATGGCCCTTCATCTTTACCTATCACTTGTCACGAGCTCACCAGTTTCGACTTCAAGACACCTGTCCAAGTCTTCACTGTTCCAACGCCAGCCTCGTAACTGGCTCTGATACCAACTGTCACACCCCCAACCTCTCTATATTTTTTTCGTTGGAGGGTGCGGCACTACCGGGCAAGTTTATATCTTACCTATAGACTACGCCTTAACAACACTTGTTTCGCTGTCACTACACAAGCATTAACCTTATATCCAATTCTTAAACCCACAATTGTAATCTTATAACCGAACTGTAATCCTTTAATTATAATTCTTCATTCAATTATAAATTACCAAATGCATAAGTCGAATTTAAAACAGTTCACCAACATATAACAACGCGACATTTAATACACAAGAACGCATGAAATATATATGGACGAGACAGCTCACCAAGAGTCTGCCCGAATTGTTTTATTAAACCGGTTTACAATTCTTTACAATGCGTGTGCCGACGTTATGCCACGGCCACATGATGATAATTGTTGGCAAAGCTCGTGTAATCCCCCATGGCCTGCGCTATAATATAACCACAGATTTACAGTTCATGCCCCGACTTCTTACAAGGAACTGTGCACTATGTGCGACCGCCAAGACTGGCGCAAACCATACCACCTGTACTCTTTATGTGACAGCAAACCCGTGGCCTTGCTGCGTAGAAGATTCGCCCGAACCTGTGTTCTAATCCGACCCCTCTGTCACGGTGGCGTACTATTGTGCAGCCTCGTAAGTCCAGTGAAACACCACGACCCAGTATTCTTTCGACCTTCGTCGTTTCCCCGTTGAACCACAGTCGCTACATCGACTCGCGCTTCTTGTTGGAGACTTGAAGAATGATCGAATGAATTTATCACTTGATGATCCTCCAAATGCTTATGCCCTCCATATACATATGAGTCCTTGCCGATTTGGAGAGGGGTGTCGGTGGTAAAGCCGACCCCCGATTTTGTGTTTAGACACCCGCCTCTTCGCAAGCCGACGTTTGTTATGTTTTGTCTTTAACCACCGTGGCATTATGTTGGCAGGTCGGCCTTTGTTTTACACAGCCGACCAACGCCAAGTATAAGCTCACATGGCGTCGTGCTCCTTTATCCCACGCGCTCATTCACTTTGGATCATTTCGCCACATCGCCCACACGCTGTTGCTGTTTGTCCATTTGTTGAACGAACCCGGTTCACTCGGCGCACTGTCCACGAACTGTCCCTGACCCGTTCGTTTGCTATTTGTGTATGTGTGCCTGAACGCCGCCTACGTCATCGCCCAAATTGCCACTGTTATGTTTGCCCGAACTATCCTAACCATTTGGTTGTCGACCCGTTCGGTTATGGTTGTCGTTTCATGTGAACGGATTGTCGGGTAGGAGAGTCGCCCGTCCGTGCGTGGAGCGCCCGGTTCTCCAGGGCGTTACATCCTCCCCCACCCTATTCCGTTGTCGTCCCGACAACTTCCATACCATTGTGTCCTCTTTGGCTCTCCATACCAAGTCGCCCTTCCAATCCATAATCCTGTGCATGTTTCGGAAGTATGCATCCCATACTACATCAAGGCCGGCATTGTGCAACAACCTTGGCTCCCAAACATTTCAAACCTCCAAGTCCACCATGTATGGATACCTGAGTAAGTGTCGCACATTTGAAATATGTGCACACCTACAGTTCCGGCCCCCGGCTCAGGTTCATGGGAACCCCCAATTCTCTGCTACACACGGGACCAACCTGCCCAATCATCTTACGGGCTCGCTACCTTGAGTAGTCAACAACGAGCTCGACTTTCTGTTTTATCTAAGAAAGTCTCCCAGGAGGTGAGCCATGCGGCCCTCCTTTATCCACCAATTCAACCCATTGGTCTAGATTTCCACGCTTTATCGACTTTCAGTGTGCCTCCCGATCTCCTCCTCGGATATTCGGTCCCCTACACACATCATCCTCTTTGCAATTGTCTTCCATCTGCCGGAGGTACTCTCTCTGAGCCTCCCTCCATGTGTTCGGTTTCACCCTCTCGTCACGGGTCTTTGCGTGTTTCGTCATAAGGTCGCAAATAATCCTACTGAGTTTTGCAACCACGGCCCCTCCTTGATTCATCATCCAACATCCCATCATAGTCATCCATAACACGATCATCCATAGCCTAGACAAACTGCTTTTGTCCCTTTCTGCATAGGATCCATCTGCCAAATGTTCATATGGTACCCTCGTACCATCATCATGAGATCTTTCCATGAGAGCACCTTCATATGTATGCCACCTGCCCGAGTGCGCTCCAACTTGATCGAGTTCAAGTTCATCCTCGGTCGTCGGCACATAGATAACATCTTTAGTCACAAAAACTTCCTCCTCTTTAGTCGTACACTTTGCAACTGCCTCTTGCTCCATTGTACAACTGACTTGAAAAAGTTCCTCAACACTCTTTCCTAAGGCAGCAAGTTCTTCAAGAATTTGAGGATGTCCTTCCATCATCTTTTCCATCCGGCCCAAGATACTAGAGAACTTCCATCTGTGTTCTTCAACTTCTGCCATGTCTTGAATCAGCTTCCACCTGTCACCAAGTGCAGATGTACACCAGCTTCACTGCCCCAATGCCAGCACTGATACTGGCTCTGATACCATCTGTCACGCCCCTAATAATTTTTTTCGTTTATTGGGAGGTGCGGCACCACCTTACGCCGGGTTTGGGCGTATGTGGACTACGCCTTCTCTCCTCAATACTTAATTCTATTTCATGAATAAGTATTCGACTGTAAAGCTTATAAGTGAACAATAAACATTATAATTCTGCTAATTATAATTCATGCTCAATTAACCATTTAACTTTGTATAATCCTTAGCCAACACAATTACCATATAATGCCGAAATCGAACATTAACACATAACTGTTTTGGAGGGGCAACTCCCGAATGATTGTGCCCTCGGATCTTTATCATTAATTTGCCAATTTTCTTTACAATAGGTCTCGGCCAGCTCGGACTTATACAGGTCTGCGACCAATCCGAATTATGACAGGCCTACCAACCTACAACAGACCTTCAGTCAACTCAGGCTATAACAAGCCTACGCCACTCCAAGTTTATAACAGACCACGGTCAACTCAGACTTTCAACAGGCCGCAGCCAATCCAAGTTTATAACAGGCCGTGGTCAACTCAGACTTATGACCAGGCTCAACGCCTTTATCATCCACTGCATATACTTTACCAAGAACGACCTTCGTGTTTCGGCAACCCTGTATAACATGTGAAATATTATTTCAACCCGCCCAACTTCATGTACACGTCCTTGATCTGCACAACCTGTGAGTATAACAGCTCCCTGGTCGTAATCAACCCAGCTTGTACAATGCCGTGTACAAGCTTCTTCTTTGACTCGATTCCTTTAGCAAGGCAACCTCCACGCACACCGTCCTTCGCAATCTAAGTGCGCACCTACCGTGCCACTGTTTGGTGCCAAGACCGGTTTATAAATCCATAGTCCGCGACTGTGTGTGAAGAATCTTCTTCGCTGCAACAATTCGGCCTGTACACACTATGTACAGCCTTCTTCGTTTACCCAAATCCTAAGAGAGCCTTCAAACTCCTTCGTCGGATTCTAACAAGCTTTAAGACAGCCTGCCACGCATATACCTCTACGCAGTTTATCCAAGTGCACCAGCGCACTTATAAATCAGCGTAATTACATATGCTACAGTCCACGTGTCAATCCTCTGATTTATTCACGTGACAGTCCTCGGCAAGCTATTGTATAAATCGCTGCACTGTTTATTCAAGCGTTCCTACTGCCCACGTGTCAGCTTCCTGGTATACTTGCGCAGTCCCACCTGCTTTATACCATATACATCTGCCTACGTGACAATCTTGAACTGCTAACTCAATACGCCAATCCGACAGCCCGACTTCTACATATAATCTCTGCGCTTTTTATCGAGAGCTCATACCCATGCGGGTTATCCCAACGCTCTGATAAGCCTCCACAATTAATTATACGTTCGGCTGCTGTCCATCCCAGTTAGACAGAACTCGACAGTCCTTTTCTGGATTGATCAGCACTCGGATCTTTGAGCCCTAAGTGAGAAATGCGTAACTCTATTGCACTGGATAAGAAGCACGAAGGGATGCGCATCTTGGCACAGATGTAGCAGCAGTGGTTCAACAGAGAAAGACGAAGGTTGAGCAGTTAAAAGAACAGGGGTGTTACGCCGGAATTACGAGGTAGCACAGCAAGTGCGCCATCGTGTTATAGGGTCGGTCTTGAGCATCGGTTCGGGCAAACAATAGTACAGCGACGGCCGCGGGCTCGCTGTCACTTAAACAGGATTCGGGTTTATGGTTTACGCCGGTATTGGCATCAAACCATCAGTGTATGAGCTGTAAGCTCTGTTGTAATATTGCGCAGGCCGTGGGGTATTACATGGGTCTGGTCAACAATTATCATCGTGTGGTTGGGGATCGCCACACGCATTGTATAAATTATTAACCGGTTTAATGAAAACAATTCAGGCAGTCTCTTGGAGAGCTGTCCCATCCATATATTCATGCGTCTTATGTGTTTTAAATGCGCTATTATATATTGGTGAACAGGTTTATTAATTCGGTTGATGAATGGTTTATATAAACAGTACATGAATTTGGTAATTTATAATTGACACATAATTAAGGAGCTCGGTTATAAGATTACAAGTTCGGTTAAAAGAATTGGATATAAGGTTAATGCTTGTGTAGCGACAGGGAAGCAAGCGTTGTTAAGGCGTAGTCTATAGGCAACGTTATAAACTTGCCTGGTAGTGCCGCACCCTCCAACGAAAAAAATACAGAGAGGTTGGGGGCGTGACAGTTGGTATCAGAGCCAGGTTTAAACAATATTGGCACACGTCGGCTTGCGAAGGGGCGGGTGTTTAAACATTAAATCGGGGATCAGCTTTACCAACGACACCCCTCTCCAAATCGACATGGACTCTTATATATACGGAGGGCGCAAGCGTTTGGAGGATCATCATTCGGAATCGATCATTTGATCATTCTTCTCTACACACGAGTTCGATGTAGCGAACCGTGGGACGAAGAGTTGGACAGAGGTCGAACGAGGTCAGCTAAACGGACAGTGTGTATGCCGGACTTACGAGGTAGCACAACAATGCGCCATCGTGACAACAGGGGTCGGTCTTGACACAGGTTCGGGCAAATATAACAGTGCAGCGAAAGGCCGCAGGCTCGCTGTCATTTAAACAGCATATGAGTTGTATGGGTACGTCGGTCTTGGCATAAAACAAACGGTGTATGGACTGTTAACTCTATTGTATTATTGCGCAGGCCGTGGGGTATTACACGGGCCTTGCCATCAATTATCATCGTGTGGTCGGGGACCGACACACGCGTTGTATAAATTATTAACCGGTTTAATGAAAACAATTCAGGAAGTCTCTTGGTGAGTTGTCCCGTCCATATATTCATGCATCTTATGTGTTTTAAATGCGCTGTTATATATTGGTGAACAGGTTTATTAATTCGGCTGATGAATGGTTTATATAAACAGTACATGAATTTGGTAATTTATAATTGACACATAATTAAGGAGCTCGGTTATAAGATTACAAGTTCGGTTAGAAGAATTGGATATAAGGTTAATGCTTGTGTAGCGACAGCGAAGCAAGCGTTGTTAAGGCGTAGTCTATAGGCAACGTTATAAACTTGCCCGGTAGTGCCGCACCTCCCAACAAAAAAAAATATAGAGAGGTTGGGGGCGTGACAGCGAGCCCGCGGCCTTCGTTGCACTATTATGTTTGCCCGAACCTGTATTCACAAATCGACCCCTCTGTCACGATGGCGCACTGTTTACGCTGCCTCGTAAGTCTGATTCAATACACTGTCCGTTTAGCTCGTCGACCCTTCGTCGTTCTCTGTTGAACCACCGTCGCTACATCTGTACCAAGATGTGTGTCGACCTCGTGCCTCATAGGTAGAGAATACTTGTTGTTCGATCAAATGATGTCCTCCAAACGCTTGTGCCCTCCGTATATATAAGAGTCCATGCCGATTTGGAGAGGGGTGTCGATGGTAAAGCCGACCTCCAATTATGTGTTTAAACACTCACCCCTTCGCAAGCCGACGTGTGTTATGTGGACCAACTGTCAGCACTCCGTGCACTGTTGTTCGGTCCGTCCGATCATATAAGGCCGCAGGTCTATTGTATCCAAGTCGTGAGACCTGAAGGGCTCACGCACATTGTAAAGCTGTAAACTTTGGCAAAGTAAATAAACGGTTTTGGAGGCACAGCTCGGTTGGGGTTGGCCTCACTCATATATTGTGTTTATGCGGTGATTATTACTGTGGCTGTTATATGTTGAATGAAATATAAGTTAACAAATATAACTGAATTATATTGTTGTTAATTATATGTATAAACCGGTGATAAATTAAGTCATAAGTTGAAGCGTTCAAGTTTATAAAGCTGATGGTATAAGTCTAACGATAAACGAAAGTGTTGTGAGGTGTAGTCCACTTTGCCCGAACCTGGCAAAAGGTGGTGCCGCACTCCCCGTCAAACGAAAAAAGTTACGGGGGCGTGACAGATGGTATCAGAGCCAGTATCGGTGCTGGCGTTGGAACAGTGAAGACTTGGACAGGTGCCATGAAGTTGAAGCTGGTGAGCTCGTGACGGTTGACAGGTGAGGATGGAGGGCTATCGAAATCTAGTAACCTTGAAAGTTTATGGCAGATATGTTCAAGCAGTGGCAGAATCAGCCGAGGGGTCTAACCTCATATCGGTGCAGTTTGTGGAAGAAGTAGGGATGTTATCTGCCATAGAAGAATGGAATATAGGCCCGTGGAACTTGGCAATGTGTAAGGTACATAATGTACCTGTGCAGCAGGAAGAACTCGACCGCATCGACAAAATAGCAGCTCATTATCGGGAGCACCCCATGGACATTCGGAAGTTTGGAGCTATGGGCATGGTAGATGAGCCATTCGGTGACACGATTGAACATAACGCAATGGAGGGAAAGATCGGGAAAGAGCAGGAAGCGGCCAGACCGAGTTCCCCGGTCAAATCAAGAGAGACAAAACACATTAAGAGGAAGGTCGATAGAGAATATGAGCTCATCGACTCATCAGAGGATGACTTCTTGAAGCAAGTTGCCGAGGTAAGGCGTAAGACAAAGCAGAAAAAGGAAAACGATTCCTTGAAATTGAGCTTTGTAGACGTGACAGTGCAGGGCAAAAGATTGGCAGCCTTGGTCGACACAGGAGCTACTCACAGTTTTGTGAGCAGGAAGACTGCCAGATCCTTTGCGAAGAAAACAAAATTGGACAGAGAGAGCAGCGCCTTCAAAGCGGTTAACTCTCCTGTCAAAGCTATCGACGGACTGTTGAGAGACTCTCAAGTAAGAGTTGGGTGATGGTTCGGGAAATTAGACTTGAGAATAGTCGACATGGACGATCATTCCATGGTGCTGGGACTTGACTTCATGAGGATGGCGCAAGCAGTACCAATGATAGATCGTGATCTCCTTCTGATCACTCCCGAAGGGAAGAATCTGACGGTGCCTATGAGCAGGAAGAGCTGTTTGGGATACCGGCCGAGAATGACCTCGGTGATCCTATACCCCAAGGATCCGAACGTAGAGCACACAGACGTGGAACAGAGGAAGTTGGGGAATATGGTTCAGTCCACACAGGAACGAAAATTCATAGAATTTATTTCCAAAGTGGGGAAGAAGGACGAGAGGAATAAGGAAAGGACCTCCCGTTCTTGGAAGGGTCTACTAAGGGTACCCTCTATTAACAATCTTTGTGAAGAAGAGGTGCACGAAGTAGAACCGGTCATCACTTCGAAGGCTAAGAAAAACAAAGATTACCAAGGAAGGGACCCGGGCGGAATAGTAGAGTTTTGCAGGTATGCCATGGGCATATACGATTTTCAATTAACAAAAGTTAAGTTGAGAGATCTCAGATGTGATGAGGAAGAGATCAAAGCCATGCATGAGTATTTGAGGACACAGCACCAGTCCGATACTTGGGTGGATGAAAGTTAGGGAGGAAAATTCCCGGCCTTCCTATCGTCTTAAGCAAACAACGGGACCGGGCTCACCGTTGGCTGCTCAAGGCAGTGAACCCGTAAGATGATTGGGCAGGTTGGTCCCGTGTGTAGGAGAGAATTGGGGGTTCCCATGAACCTGAGCCAGGGACTGAAACTGTAGGTGTTCACACATATGTGTAACGCTTACTCAGGTATCCATACATGGTGGAATTGGAGGTTCGAAGTGTTGGGGAGCCAAGGTTGTTGCACCATGCCGGCCTTGATGTAGTATGGGATGCATACTTCTGAAACATGCACAGGATTATGGATTGGAAGGGCGACTTGGTATGGAGGGCCGAAGAGGACACAATGGTATGGAGGTTGTCGGGACGACAACGGAATAGGGTGGGGGAGGATGTAACGCCCTGGGAACCGGGTGCTCCGTGCACGAACGGGCAACCCTCCTACCCGACAATCCATTCACACGAAACGGTGACCGTAAACTGAACGACATCAGTTGAGATAGTTCGGGAAACGTAACAGTGGTAGCTTGGGCGACGACGTAGGCGACGTTCAAGCGCACACATGAATCAGTGAACGCAACTCCAAACGGACGGGTCGACAGCTACGACAAGCTAGGACAGGCCGAGCAGAGGGGTGACACACACACAATAGCAAACGAACGGTTAAGGGACAGTTCGTGGACAAGTGCACCGAGTGAACCGGGTTCGTTCAACAATCGGACAAACAGTGACAGCGTATGGGCGATGTAGCGAAATGATCCGGAGTGAACAAGCGCGCGGGATAAAGGAGCACGACGCCATACGGGTTTATACTTGGCATTGGTCAGCTTTGTAAAACAAAGGCCGACCCGCCAAGATAAACGACATGATGGATAAAACAATATCGAACACAGGTCGGCTTGCGAAGGGGCGGGTGTCTAAACATCAAAATGGGGGTCGGCTTTACCACCGACACCCCTCTCCAAATTGACATGGACTCTTATATATACGGAGGGCGCAAGCGTTTGGAGTATCATCAACTCGATCACACAATAAGTCTTCTCTACATAAGTGGCACAAGGTCGATACGCATCTCGGTACAGATGTAGCGATGGTGGTTCAGCAGGGAACGACGAAAGGTCGAAGAAGATAACGGACAATGTATTAATCAGACTTACGAGACTGTACAAACAGTGTGCCATCGGGACAAGGGGGTCGATTGTGAATACAGGTCCGGGCAGACAGTAGTGCAGCGAAGGCCATGGGCTCGCTGTCACTTAAACAGCATTCGGGTTGTATGGTTACGCCGATCTTGGCATAAGACAACGGCGTCTGAATTGTTAACTCTGTTGTAATATTGCACAGGCCGTGGGGTTATCACACGGACCTTGCCTTCATTCATATCATCGTGTGGCCGTGACATGGTGCCGGCACACGCATTGTAAAGAATTGTTAACTGGTTTAATAAAACAATTCGGGCAGTCTCTTGGTGAGCTGTCCCGTCCATATATATTGTATGCGTTCTTCTGTGTTTTGGTTATGCGCTATTTTATATACTGGTGAACAGTTTTATTGGTGAATGGTTTATATATTCGGCATATGAGTTTGTTAATCTATAATTGAAGAACAGAGTTATAATTATAAGGTTACAAGTTCGGTTATAAGGTTAATGTTCATGCAACGATAGTGGAACGAACGTTGTGAAGGCGTAGTCTATAGGTAAAGTTATAAACTTGCCCGGTAGTGCCGCACGCTCCCGAAAAAACAAAAAGTATAGAGAGGTTGGGGGCGTGACAGTTGGTGGTGGAGCGGGCGCTCCACACGACGATGGGCGACCCGAACAAAGGCTGAACGACCTCCCACCCGACGATCCGTTTGGAGACTTGGCACACAAATGACTTAACCGGTGCGACGAAGGTGGCACACGGGCAGCAGGGCGAACGTGGAGACGGGCGTCCGAACAACAGCTGAACGAAAGGTTGAGCGGAAGGCACATAAGACAGCAAGGGACACAACAGTGGGCCGGACGGTGGGCAGGGCGACACAACAGTGCGCCCGCCCGCCCGAACGAAGGTTGAACGGGTGGCGCACATGATGACGGCGTGTAATGCCCTGGGGAACCGGGCGCTCCACGCACGAACAGGCGACCCTCCTACCCAACAATCCGCTCACATGAAACGGCAACCATAACCGAACGGGTCGACAACCGTGAACGGTTAGGACAGTTCGGGCAAAACAGTGACAGTTTGGGCGACGACGTAGGCGGCGTTCGAACGCACACACAACAGCAAACGAACGGGTCAGGGACAGTTCGTGAAACAGTGCACCGAACTGGGTTCGTTCAACATCGGGCAAACAGCGACAACGCATGGGCAATGGAGCGAAATGATCCGAAGTGAATGAGCGCGCGGGATAAAGGAGCACGACGCCATATGAGCTTATACTTGGCGTTGGTCGGCTTTGTAAAACAAAGGCCGACCCGCCAAGATAATGCCACGGTGGTTAAAGACAAAACATAACACACGTCGGCTTGCGAAGGGGCGGGTGTCTAAACGTTAAAACGGGGGTCGGCTTCACCACCGACACCCCTCTCCAAAACGACATGGACTCGTATATATATGAGGGCGCAAGCGTTTGGAGGATCATTCAATGGAATCGATCATTCGATCATTCTTCTCTACACACAAGTTCGATGTAGCGAACTGTGGGACGAAGAGTTGGACAGAGGTCGAACGAAGTCAGCTAAACGGACTGTGTGTACGCCGGACTTACGAGGCAGCACAACAGTGCGCCATCGTGACAACAGGGGTCGGTCTTGACACAGGTTCGGGCAAATACAACAGTGCAGCGAAGGCTACGGGCTCGCTGTCACTTAAATCAGAATTCGGGGTTATGGTTTACGCCGGTCTTGGCAATGCGAGCAGCGCACGAGGTCCATAAACGAACCGGTTAAGGATTATGGTTCTGTGGTAATTCGACTGTCATAATTCGGTAGAGAACAGAGGTGGCCGCGGGTCGATTTATGGTAAATCGGATCGGACAAAAGGCGTCGAAGTGCACCAGGTGTAGCGATCTGGTGATCGGCCAGGAGGAGGTCTGTTGTAAAAGTCGTGAGACCCGTGTGGCTCACACAAATTGTAAAACAATGAGAGTAAGTGACCGAGAGGTCTGTTGGGTGATCGGTGGGACCGAACGACAATGCACGGAGTGCTAACAGTCGGTCAACGATTGCAAGGGCCACAGGTCTGTGGTAAAAGTCGTGAGTGGCTCACGCATTTGTAAAACTGTAAATTGGCAAGCTATAAAACCAGTTTGGAGCGCAACCCGGTTGGGGTTGGATCCTCCCATTACTTATCGGTGTTCTTATGTTAATGCGGTGGTTTGATTGTTGTTACTGTTTATGATTAAAGCCGAACAAATTATAATTATACATAGAATTATAATCACTGTTTAAATTATATGCTTATAAATCAGTTGTAAGAATTCTATGAACATTGATGTTATAAGATATTGGAGTTAAAAGATTAGTTTGGCTGAGATAAATTGAGTGTGAGGCGTAGTGCACTTTGCCCGGACCCAGCAAAAGGTGGTGCCGCACTCCCTATTGAATGAAAAAAAAGTTACGGGGGCGTGACAGATGGTATCAAAGCCAGTATCGGTGCTGGCGTTGGAACAATGAAGACTTGGACAGGTGCCGTGAAGTTGAAGCTGGTAAGCTCGTGACGGTTGACAGGTGAAGATGGAGGGCCATCGAAATCTGGTAACTTTGAAAGTTTATGGCAGAGATGTTCAAGCAGTGGCAGAATCGCCTGAGGGGTTTAACCTCATATCGGTGCGGTTTGTGGAAGAAGTAGGGATGTTATCTGCCATAGAAGAATGGAAGATAGGCCCGTGGAACTTGCCAGTGTGTAAGGTACGGAATGTACCTGTACAGACAGAAGAACGCAGAGGATTGCTGGACTTCATGGTGATAGACACCGAAGGCATCGATGTGATGCTTGGACGAAAAGGACTTCTTCAGCTCGACCAGGTAATAGATGAGGTTGCTGGCCCGAAAGAAGAAGTCGTATTGACCGAAGATGTTGAGGACTTAACTGTGGTGGAGGTCAAACTTGGAGATAATCAAGAGGAGCCCGAATCATGTGGCTCGGAGACATGGACAGATGAGGACATTCAACTGGGAGGACCATGCGACGAGGGAGGAATGAAGGGAGCCGAACTTGAATTTAAGCAAGACGAGACAGAGACATGGTTTAGCAACATGGATGGATTCTTACATAGAAGAATCATGTGTCGATGAAGAACAGATGGAGGCAAAGCTTGAAGGTGAACCAGGATCATGTAGCTTATCGACATGGCTAGGTGAGGTTGCTCACATAGAGGAAGCTCATGATGGAGATTCGATGGAGTCGGAACTTGAAGGTATTCAAGTTGAACGAGGATCGGATTGCTTAACAACATGGATGGGTGTTGATACCCACACGGAAGTACAAGGAATGGCAAAGTATGAAGAATGTAGACGGAAGCTCTCAAGATTGGAGGAGACGATGGAAGGACATCCCCAGATTCTTGAAGAACTTGCAGCTGTGAGAATAGATGTTGAGGAACTTTTTCAGGTCAGTTAGACAAGAGGGCAAGAGGTAGTTGCGAAGTGTACGATTGAGGAGGAAGAAGTTTGTGTGACTAAAGAGGTTATCTATGTGCTGACAGCCAAGGATGAACTTGAACTCGATCAAGATGGAGCGCGCACGAGCAGGTGGCCTACATATGTAGATGAAGGTGCTCTCGGGGAGAGGCCTCATGACGATGATACGAGGGCATCATATGGACATTTGGCAGGTGAATCATATGCAGGAAGGGGCAAAAACATTTTGTCTATGCTATGGATGGTCGTGCTATGGATGACTATGATGGGGTGTTGGGTGATGAATCAAGGAAGGGTCATGGTTGCAAGACTCGGTGAGGTTGCTTGCGACCTTATGATGAAAGGAGCAAGGACCTGTGACGAGGAAGTAAAACCGAACACATGGAGGGAGGCTCGAGGAGAATACCTCTGGCAGAGAGAAGACAATGGCAAAGAGTATGATGTGTGTAGTGGACCGAATATCCGAGGGGAAGATCGGGAGGCACACCGAAAGCAGATAAAGCGTGGAGATCTAGACCGATGGGTCGAATTGATAGATAAAGGAGGGCCGCATGGCTCACCTCCTTTGAGGCTTGCTTGAACGAAACAAGAGGCCAGGCTCACCGTTGGCTGCTCAAGGTAGTGAGCCCATAAGGTGATTGAGCAGGTTGGTCCTATGGGCAGCAGAGAAGTGGGGTTCCCACGAACCTGAGCCGGGGCCGAAATTGTAGGTATCCGCACATATGTGTAACACTTACGCCGAGGTCCATACATGGTGACTTGGAGGTCTGAAACATTAAGGAGCCGGGTCGATGTCTAAATTCCGATTCGATGTAGTATGGGATACATACTTCCGAAACGTGCACAGGATTATGAAACGGGAGGGTGACTTGGTATGGAGGACCGAAGAGGGCACGATGGTATGGAGGTTGTCAGGACGACAACGAAATAAGGTGGGGGAGGATGTAACGCCCTGAGGACCGGGCGCTCCACACGACGACAAGCGACCCGAACAAAGGCTGAACGACCTCCCACCCGACGATCCATTTGGAGACTTGGCACACAAATGACTTAACCAGTGCGACGAAGGTGGCACACGGGCAGCAGGGCGAACGTGGAGACGGGCGTTTGAACAACAGCTGAACGAAAGGTTGAGCGGAAGGCGCATAAGACAGCAAGGGACATGACAGTGGGCCGGACGGTGGGCGGGGCGACACAAAAGTGCGCCCGTCCGCCCGAACAAAGGTTGAACGGGTGGCGCACACGATGACAGTGTGTAACGCCCTAGGGAACCGGGCGCTCTGCGCACGAACAGGCGACCCTCCTACTCTACAATCCGCTCACATGAAATGGCAACCATAACCGAACGGGTCGACAACCGTGAATGGTTAGGACAGTTCGGGCAAAACAGTGACATTTTGGGCGACGACGTAGGCAGCATTCGAACGCACACACAACAGCAAACGAACAGGTCAGGGACAGTTCGTGAAACAGTGCACCGAACCAGGTTCATTCAACATCGGGCAAACAGCGACAACGCATGGGCAATGGAGCGAAATGATCCGAAGTGAATGAGCGCGTGGGATAAAGGAGCACGACGCCATATGAGCTTATACTTGGCGTTGGTTGGCTTTGTAAAACAAAGGCCGACCCGCCAAGATAATGCCACGGTGGTTAAAGACAAAACATAACACACGTCGGCTTGCGAAGGGGCGGGTGTCTAAACGTTAAAATGGGGGTCGGCTTCACCACCGACACCCCTCTCCAAAACGACATGGACTCGTATATATATGAGGGCGCAAGAGTTTGGAGGATCATTCAACGGAATCGATCATTTGATCATTCTTCTCTACACACAAGTTCGATGTAGCAAACTATGGGACGAAGATTTGGACAGAGGTCGAATGAAGTCAGCTAAATGGACAGTGTGTATGCCGGACTTACGAGGCAGCACAACAGTGCACGATCGTGACAACAAGGGTTGGTCTTGACACAGCTTCAGGCAAATACAACAGTGCAGCGAAGGCTGCGGGCTCGCTGTCACTTAAATCAGAATTCGAGGTTATGGTTTACGCCGATCTTGGCAATGCGAGCAGCGCACGAGGTCCATAAATGAACCGGTTAAGGATTGTGGTTCTGTGGTAATTCGACTGTCATAATTCGGTAGAGAACAGAGGTGGCCGCGGGTCAATTTATGGTAAATCGGATCGGACAAAAGGCGTCGAAGTGAGCTAGGTGTAGTGATCTGGTGATCGGCCAGGCGGAGGTCTGTTGTAAAAGTCGTGAGACCCGTGTGGCTCACGCAAATTGTAAAACAGTGAGAGTAAGTGACCGAGAGGTCTGTTGGGTGATCGGTGGGACCGAACGACAATGAACGGAGTGCTGACAGTCGGTCAACAATTGCAAGGGCCGCAGGTCTGTGGTAAAAGTCGTGAGTGGCTCACGCATTTGTAAAACTGTAAATTGGCAAGCTATAAAACCAGTTTGGAGCGCAACCCGGTTGGGGTTGGCTCCTCCCATTACTTATCAGTGTTCTTATGTTAATGCGGTGGTTTGACTGTTGTTGCTATTTATGATTAAAGCCGAACGAATTATAATTATACATAGAATTATAATCGCTGTTTAAATTATATGCTTATAAATCAGTTGTATGACTTCTATGAACATCGATGTTATAAGATATTGGAGTTAAAAGATTAGTTTGGCTGAGATAAATTGAGTGTGAGGCGTAGTCCACTTTGCCCGAACCCAGCAAAAGGTGGTGCCACACTCCCTGTTGAATGAAAAAAAAGTTACGGGGGCGTGAGGACCGGGCGTGTTTAGCCTGCGAACGGAAGCGTGCAGCTCAGGTGGAGCTGGTGAACAGGACGGTTGGTATCAGGGCGGGTTTAGCCTGCGAACGGAAGCGTGCAGCTCAGGTGGAGCTGGTGAACAGGACATTTGAGGACAGTGAGCAAGTTGCCGAGGAGAGTGAAGAAGCTCTAAGGTCGAAACCGGGATGGCAATTGGTGCCATGGCTCAAGGAGAGCAGGTTGGAACAAGCCGTTTGGGGAAAGGCTTGGACGAAAAATTGAAGGTTGTGATTGAGCAAGAAGAGCTCGACTACATTGACAGGTTGGGGATGCACTACCGGGAACATCCAGAGGACTTTCGAAAGCTTAGTTCTTTGAACTTGGTCAATGGATACCTAGTTGGTACACTCAAGCCGAACATGGAAGAAGCACATGGCGATGAAGAAACGATAGAGGCGAGCCTTGAAGATAATCAAGTAGGGCCAGGATCGTGTGGCTTGTCGACATGGACAGGTGAGGTCACTCATGAGAAGGACACTCATGATGATGGAAGCTCGACGGAGGCGAAACTTGAAGGCACTCAAGTCGAACGAGAGTCGGGCTGCTTACTGACACGGACAAATAATGACACTCACACAAAGGTACAAGGCATGGCAAGGTATGAAGAATACAGGAAGGAGTTCTCTATTATCTTGAGTAGGTTGGAGAAGGTGATGGGAGGGTGCCCCCGAATTCCTGAAGACCTTGCAGCCTTGGGGAAGAATGTTGAGGGACTTCTTCAAGTCGGTCAAACAATGGAGCGAGTAATTGCAGATTGTAATGCCGAAAGGGAGGAAGTTTTGATGACGAAAGATATGGCCGAGGGTGGACTCGAACTTGATCAAGTTGAGCCATAGTCGGGCTGTTGGCATACATATGTAGATGAGGGTGCTCTCATGGAGAGACTTCATGACGATGATACAAGTGTCTCACATGGACATTTGGGAGGTGGGCCGTGTGCTGGAAGAGGCAAAATCAGTTTGCCTAAGCTATGGAGGGTCGTGCCAGGGGTGACTATGATGGGATGTTGGAGAAAGAAGCAAGATTTGGCAGCAATTGCAGGACTTGGCAAGGTTACTTGTGACCTTATGGTGAGGAGTACAAGGGCCCGGGACAAGGGTGGAACATGATGATCATTGTGGATGATCGGGTCATGCTTTAGCCATATGGCTAAGTGCCCGGCATGACTCATGGACAGTTGAAGAGGGCACGTTTGAAGAAGCTTTGGGTGGACTTCTCATGGCGAGACCAAGAGAAAATCTTGGCGACACTTAGGTGGAGCAGCTATGGTGGAGGGGCTCATGACATAGCTTGATAAGGTTGGTGACCGAGGACCAAAAATGGCAGTCTTATGCAGCAACTTATTGTGGGTACACTTGTGGAGATGTCTCTTATTGACATCCGATGACGTGTAACCCGGCATGGATGTTGAGCAGATGGACTTGCTTTATGACGTGGAGACTCCATACATGATGGACTTGGAGGTTCGAAACATTGAGGAGCCGGGTGAATGTCTAAATTCCGACTTGATGTAGTATGGGATACATACTTCCGAAACATGCACAGGATTATGGATTGGGAGGGCGACTTGGTACGGAGGACCGAAGAGGACATGATGGTATGGAGGTTGTCGGGACGACAAAAGAATAGGGTGGGGGAGGATGTAATGCCCCAAGGAGTTGGGCGCTTCGTGCACGGACAGACAACCCACACGACGGGCGAGCAAGCTCCTACCCAAAAAAACGATACGACCCGGGCGCGGCATCGAGCAAAATACTACGACATCGATGGACAAGAAGGACGTTGTATGGAGAACGGGCCGAAGAGTTATGTCCTTTAGCGTGGGCGGCTTTGCGTAGCAAAGGCCGGCCCGCTTAAAGGAATAAACAGGGCTGTCAGACAAATCATGTGGGGCGACATAATGAAAGATGTGACACATGTAAATATACATGGACTTATGAATGTGTTAATGCGGCAAGCATTAAAACAAGAAGAAAGGCATGTATGGTGTTATTATAACACACAAATGAAGCTTATGTTATATGGGATTAAGTACACATAATATATGTGTGAAGAAATCGATATAATATAAGGAATATAATATTCGTGACCTTACATATGGATAATGGACGTCCATGGAGACATAAGGTGGAACGAATATTATATGAGCGCATATATTAAAATATTAATATGTGGGAAGTGACCATTTAAATATTAAAGAAGTGCGTATACGTGGATGGAGGACACGTATGGGATAGAATGTATGGTAGTTCCATGATATAACGCATAACAGGTCGGCCATGGACAAAGTCGACAGAGTAGATGAGCATACGGATTTATACGTGGGACACGTGGACCTTATGAGCGCATGGATAGTGGGCGCATATGGTAATAATGTAAAGAAAAGTAAAATCCGACATGGTTAATTTATATGACGGTGGACTTTACAGTATTAAGAGGGTTGGCTTAAGTAAATAAGTGGCCTTCGAAGAAGTGTATAAATATGGATGAGCAAAGGCTCATATCCATCATCGATCACTTCTCTCGGGTCTCTCACACATAGGACAAGAGGATGCGAAGGATGTGCGCAGGTCTCTGCGCATAAAACTCAAGGGAGATCTTCGCATTTCTGGACTTGGGCCGTGAGGAAATCGACTCGACAAAGGGATCAGCGGCGCAGTGAATAGGGCTCGGTGGACCACTGTATTGTATGGGTAGTGAGTTCAGAATTCAGGCGTTCAACCAAACAGGGAATAGCTTCGGTGGATGCACGGGTAGGGTGACCCGTAGGCGGAACCGATCTAGCAAGTGGATATACACAGTCGAATGGCCGTCAACAAAAGAGTAGGTGACTCGGTGCAGACAGCTCGATGAGCGGGTGGTGACACGCCATAATACAGTGATCAGGTCGTTCGAGATTTGTGGTGAACAGGTTGCAGATCAACCGTTCAGGCATTCGGTGAGGCGAACAGACTGACAGTTTAGAGCTTGGGAAAAAGGAACAACAGTTCGATAATCTCGCAGTGAGCATATAACCATGAGTGTTACGGTGTGGACGGGACGCGCGTAGGGCGCTCGTCCGTCCAGGTGTTGAACTTTGATAATCATCAAAGGATACTCGGATTGCCACGTGGACAGTGACAAGTATGTCAGAAGACTGACTCGGGGACAGAAGTATCACTATTAATGCTGGTTTGTATGGTGCTGGTGCGCGGGGATAAAACAACGTGGAGCTTATACGTGGCAGGTTGTCAGGAAGTGCAGAGCTGGCCGAAAGGTTTGTGAATCGGATCAGACGGAAAGCGCCGAGACGTGCCAAGTGTGAACGATCGGGCTGGGTGAAAGTCGGTCGGAAAAGACGTGAGGCTGTGGGCTCACGCAAACTGAAAATTGGTAAAGGTCGTGCGCCTGTTGTAAACAAGTCGTGAGGCCTGTTAGGTTCACGCAATTGGTATTTGGCAAAGTTATAAAACCAGTTTTAGGGGCGCAGCTCAACCGGGGGTTGGCCCCTCCCATACATTGTGTTAATGTGTTGGCGTTTCACTTGTTATTAGCTCTGCGGGTTTGAACTAGGTACCCATTGACCAAGTTCAAAGAACTAAGCTTTCGAAAGTCCTCTGGATGTTCCCAGTAGTGCATCCCCAACCTGTCAATGTAGTCGAGCTCTTCTTGCTCAATCACAACCTTCAATTTTTCGTCCAAGCCTTTCCCCGAATAGCTTGTTCCAACCTGCTCTCCTTGAGCCATGGCACCAATTGCCATGCCGGTTTTGACCTTAGAGCTTCTGCACTCTCCTCGGCAACCTGCTCACTGTCCTCAACCGTCATGTTCACCAGCTCCACTTGAGCTGCATGCTTCCGTTCGCAGGCTAAACCCGCTCTGATACCATCTGTCACGCCCCCAACCTCTCTATAATTTTTTTCGTTGGGAGGTGCGGCACTACCGGGCAAGTTTATAATGTTTCCTATAGACTACGCCTTCACGACGCTCGTTCCGCTATCGCTGCACAAGCATTAACCTTATAACCGAACTTGCAATCTTATAACCGAACCTTAAAACCTTTAATTATAATTCTATTGTTCAATTATAAATTACCAAGATTCATGTACTGTTTATATAAACCATTCATCAACCGAAATAATAAACCTGTTCACCAATATATAACAGCGCATAACCATAACACATAAGAACACTTGGAATATATTTGGACGGGACAGCTCACCAAGAGTCTGCCCGAATTGTTTTCATTAAACCGGTTAATAATTTATACAATGCGTGTGCCGATCCCCGACCACACGATGATAACTGTTGGCAAGGTCCGTGTAATACCCCACGGCCTGTGCAATATTACAACGAGTTACAGTTCATACACCGATGGTTAAATGCCGAGAGTGGCGTAAACCATACACCCTGAGTTATTTTATAGAGCAGCAAGCCCGCGGCCTTTGCTGCGTAGACAATTCGCCCGAACCTGTGTTCTGAACCGACCCCTCAGTCACGATGGCGCACTGTTGTGCTTCCTCGCAAGTCCGGCGTAACACCACGGCTCAGTATTCCTTCGACCTTCGTCGTTTCCCTGTTGAACCACAGTCACTACATCGACTCGTGCTTCTTGTTAGAGACTTGAAGAATGATCGAATGAACTGATCGAATTGATGATCCTCCAAACGCTTGCGTCCTCCATATATATACGAGTCCATGTCGATTTGGAGAGGGGTGTCAGTGGTAAAGCCGACCCCCAATTTAACGTTTAGACACCCGCCTCTTCGCAAGCCGACGTGTGTTGAGTTATGTTTTGTCCATCGTGGCATTATCTTGGCGGGTCGGCCTTTGTTTTACAAAGCCGACCAACGCCAAGTATAAGCTCATATGGCGTCATGCTCCTTTATCCCGCGAGCTCATTCACTTTGGATCATTTCGCCACATCGTCCACACGATGTCGCTGTTTGTCCACTTGTTGAACGAACCTGGTTCACTCGGCGTACTGTCCACGAAATGTCCCTAACCTGTTCGTTTGATGTTTGTGTATGTGTGCCTGAACGCCGCCTACGTCGTCGCCCAAACTGCCACTGTTATGTTTTCCCGAACTGTCTTAACCGTTTGGTTGTCGACCCATTCGGTTATGGTTGCCGTTTCATGTTAGCGGATTGTCGGGTAGGAGGGTCGCCCGCCTGTGCACGGAGCGCCCGGTTCCCCAGGGTGTTACATCCTCCCCCACCCTATTCCGTTGTCGTCTCGACAACCTCCATACCATCTTGTCCTCTTTGGTTCTCCATACCAAGTCGTCTTTCTGATCCATAATCCTATGCATGTTTTGGAAGTATGCATCCCATACTACATCAAGGTCAGCAATAACCTTGGCTCCTCGACATTTCGAACCTCCGAGTCCACCATGTATGGATACCTGAGTAAGTGTCACACATTTTAAATATGTGCACAAACCTACAGTTCCAGTCCCCGGCTCAGGTTCATGGGAACCCCCAATTCTCTGCTACACACGGGACCAACCTGCCCAATCGTCTTACGGGCTCACTGCCTTGAGCAGTCAACAACAAGCCCAACTTTCTGTTTTATCTAAGAAAGTCTCCCGGGAGGTGAGCCGGGCGGCTCTCCTCTATCCACCAAGTCGGCCCATCTATCCGAGCCTGTCATTTCCACCTGTCGAAGGTAATCTTCCCGAGCCTTCCTCCATGTGTCCGACCTTGTGCATGTACCGGGTTGAGGTGGCGGCCTTGAACAAGTGCATACAGCTCTTATCTCCCCGTTCCCATCTTCAACCGGTCCCTTTGGTTTTGAAGGACACTGTTTCACCGTATGAGGTCCTGCGCAAAGCCAACATTTCAAAGGCTTCTTTCCCTTCATTTCGCCCCGTTCCGGCCTGGATTGTTTTGCTCCAAGCTTCCCTTCCACCGAGTTTTGTTCATCTGTTTCTCCAACCAAGCTTTTAGAGTCAGACTTCCGCATGTCTTCACGACATTCTGCCCCAAGCTTGTTGATGTAGTCAATTTCTTCCTGCCCAATTATGACTACCTTTTTACCAAGGAGTCTCCTCCTTATTTCTTCCTCGACCCGTTTGACCTCCATCTCTTCTTTAGACTGTTTCTCCCTTAATCGAGCTCTTTCATTGAAGATCTCTTGGAGACTTAAGTCGTTCAAGCGGATTTCTCTGCCAACCTGATCAAGTTCCTTTCCACAAACGCACTGGCCCTTGAGTTCGTTCAGCTCTTTCCGGAGCTCCGAACAAGCTTCCCGAATCTTCGCAAGTTCGGTCTGCACTTCAGCCCAGTTTGAGTTCCATCTGTTCGTGTATCCTCGTACATCGGCTACACCACGGCCATCACCTGTCATGCTGCCAACCTGCTCCATCACTATGTGGTGATCCACCCTCGGCCAGGCAGATCCACCATCAAGTCTCCTCGCTTGGTTGCCCAAGTTTTCACGAACACTTGTTTCGTTCGGCTCTCCCTGAGCCACGGCACTCGTTGTCATTTCTCGTGCCATCTTCCCGGTTCGACCCTTAGAACTTTTGCACTCTTCCGGCAACCTGTTCAACTGAAGTCTTCCATTCACTGCCAACACCGAATCTGGCTTTGATACCACTTGTCACAAAGTGCAGATGTCAACCAACCAACCCAACTGTCACGAAGTGTAAATGTGTATCTGCTTCCGTCAACCAGCCAACCTATGGCTCTGATACCACTTGTCACGCCCCCAACCTCTCTATAATTTTTTTCGTTGGGAGGTGCGGCACTACCGAGCAAGTTTATAACGTTGCCTATAGACTACGCCTTCACAACGCTCATTCCGCTGTCATTGCACGAGCATTAACCTTATAACCAAACTTGCAATCTTATAACCGAACCTTAAAACCTTTAATTATAATTATGTTGTTCAATTATAAATTACCAAGATTCATGTACTGTTTATATAAACCATTCATCAACAGAAATAATAAACCTGTTCACCAATATATAACAGCGCATAACCATAACACATAAGAACACTTGGAATATATTTGGACGGGACAGCTCACCAAGAGTCTTCCCGAATTGTTTTCATTAAACTGGTTAATAATTCATACAATGCGTGTGCCGATCCCCGACCACACGATGATAATTGTTGGCAAGGTTCGTGTAATACCCCACGGCCTACGCAATATTACAATGAGTTACAGTTCATACGCCAACGGTTAAATGCCGAGAGTGGCGTAAACCATACACCCTGAGTTCTTTTATAGAGCAGCAAGCCCGCGGCCTTTGCTGTGTAGACAATTCGCCCGAACCTGTGTTCTGAACCGACCCCTCAATCACGATGGCACACTGTTGTGCTTCCTCGCAAGTCCGGCGTAACACCACGACTCGGTATTCCTTCGACCTTCGTCGTTTCCCTGTTGAACCACAGTCGCTACATCGACTCGTGCTTCTTGTTAGAGACTTGAAGAATGATCGAATGAACTGATCGAATTAATGATCCTCCAAACGCTTGCGCCCTCCATATATATACGAGTCCATGTCGATTTGGAGAGGGGTGTCGGTGGTAAATCCGACCCCCAATTTAACGTTTAGACACCCGCCTCTTCACAAGCCGACGTGTGTTGAGTTATGTTTTGTCCATTGTGGCATTATCTTGGCAGGTCAGCCTTTGTTTTACAAAGCCGACCAACGCCAAGTATAAGCTCATATGGTGTCGTGCTCCTTTATCTCACGCGCTCATTCACTTTGGATCATTTCGCCACATCGTCCACACGCTGTCACTGTTTGTCCACTTGTTGAACAAACCCGGTTCACTCGGCGCACTGTCCACGAACTGTCCCTGACTCATTCGTTTGCTGTTTGTGTATGTGTTCCTAAACGCCGCCTACGTCATCGCCCAAACTGCCACTATTATGTTTGCCCGAACTGTCCTAACCATTTGGTTGTCGACCCATTCGGTTATGGTTGCCGTTTCATGTTAGCGGATTGTCGGGTAGGAGGGTCGCCCGCCCGTGCACGGAGCGCCCGGTTCCCCAGGGCGGTCACGCCCCGAACCTCTCTATATTTTTTTTTGTCGGGAGTGTGCGGCACTACCGGGCAAGTTTATAACATTGCCTATAGGCTACGCCTTACAACGCTTGTTTCGCTGCCGCTACACAAGCATTAACCTTATATCCAATTCTTATAACCACAATTGTAATCTTATAACCGAACTGCAATCCTTTAACTTAATTCATCATTCAATTATAAATTACCAAATGCATAAACCGAATTAACTGTTTACCAATATATAACAGCGCATAACCATAACACATAAGAACGCATGAAATATATGGACGGTGCAGCTCACCAAGAGTCTGCCCGAATTTCTTTTATTCAACCGAATTACAAATATTACAATTCGTGTGTCGGCGCCCTACCAAGACTACACGGTATTCTTGTCCACAGTTAAGGTCTGTGTAACAGTGATCCAACCCACGGCCTTTATAATAGAACTCTTATCGGTTCACTCCCGTTCACCAAATTATACAACTGTATGGGTGCCGGCGTTCCGCCACAGCTACCCGATAATTATGTGTCACTGGTTGTGTAACAACCACGACGGTATCAACCTGCAACCTATGTATTATTTCGCCCTCCGTGACCCAAGTGCGCTCTTGGAGCGACTTTGCCAAGACCGGCAAACATACACCTGCGCCTTTATTATATGAGACCAGCGAGCCCGCGGCCTTCGCTGTTCAACAACACAGATTCGTATCACCACTGTCGACCTGTCACAACAGCGCACTTGTTGTGCGATCTGTTAGTCTTCGTGTGTACCCAACCTATCCTTCGACCTTCGTCCAACTCCGATTAAAACACTGCCGCTACATCTGTGCGAAGATGCCTGTGTTCCTTGTAGAGAGAAGACTTGTTGTGATCGAATGAGTTGATGCCTCCAATCGTCTTGCACCCTCCGTATATATATGAGTCCATGCCGAATTGGAGAGGGGTGTCGGTGGTAAGCCGACCCCTGTTTTAATGTTCAAACGCCCACCGCTTTACTAAGCCGACGCGTCTATGTTTATTTTAATTTATCGTGGCACTTATATTGGCGGGTCGGCCTTTGTTTACAAAGCCGACCAACGCCACGTATAAGTCCATACGCCCTTGTGTCTCTTATGTCCGTGCGTTCATTCAACCATGGATCTTTTGCTCCAATGCATCCTGCCCATCGATGTTTGCCCACGTTGATCGAACTCGCCTTTGTCGTTTCGCCGAACTGTTCTCAACCTGTTCGTCGCTTTTGTCATGTCGTCGCTGTCCGAACTATCCCCGTTGATGACCTGTCCGTTTGTGGCTGTCGTTCTGTGTGCTCCACTGCCTGAACTGTCCCTCGTTCGGCTAATGTGTGTGCCCAAACCTGTTTTGATGCCGCGCCCAAGCCAGATTCGTTGTTGGGTGAATCACGTTCCTGCCCGTATGTGGGTTGTCTGCTACCGTGCGAAGCGCCCAATCTTCCGGGCGTTACACGCTCCTCCACCTTAAGATGTTGTCATCCCGACAACGTCCCACTTCGACAACCTGCAATGTAGACTTCCTCCATTATGTGATTCGGCCTTCATTGGGTCACCTTATTGTTTTGTAGATGTGCCGAGTGTAGCACACTCGCTTCATGATCTCCCCGTCACGTTCATGGGAACCACCATTTCAGGTGCCCGTTGAGATCATCAGGCCTGCCCAAGTACCTTTACGGGCTCACTGCCTTGAGCAGCCAACAATGAGCCCAGCTCCCGTGTCTATCAAGATGATCGTATGGAAGATGAGCCAGGGGACTCTCTACCGATCCACTCGATCATGCCCGCTTCATCATCATCCTCCAATAATTCCAGCCTTCTTGTTAATTCCAAGATACTGTCAGAGAGCGACTTGATAACCAAGTCTTGTTCGATAAGCTTTGCTTCCATGCCAGCCAACCACTTATCTGTCTTCCCCTTATCTTCCACCTGCATCCCTCCTAATTTACGCTCTGTCTTCGTCACCCCCATGGTGGGTACACCTATGGGCACATCCGACCTTCCGTCATAAATATGGAGTTTCCTTAGATGAGGTACTACCATCGCTTCATACTGCTTCATAAATTCCATTCCCAGCACTGCCTCATAGTCGTCAATCCACATGATGGTGAAGTCTACCTTCCTAGACCATTCACCGAGTGACGTATCCACCTTCTCTGCTATGCCAAGAATTGTCGTTGGAGGGGAGTTCACGGTCTTCATGTGTGCATCTACCGGCACAAACTTAAGGCCTAGCCTCCTCACGGTGTCTTCGCTCATGAAATTGTGCGAAGCTCCACTATCAACCATAGTGAGCACTTCAATTCCACCAACTTTCATGCGCACATACTCCAACCTATTCCTTTCCGGGTCCCTCCTTGAGGTTACTTCCGTTGTGGCCGATGCTCCGAGAATCTGCATCATTCCTGCGGAGGCATCATCTTCTTCATCCATTTGAGCAGCAGCGACCGTTTTTGGTTTAGAGGGGCAATTCTTAACCGTGTGCGGTCCTGCACATAGCCAGCACTTCAAAGGTTTCTTCTCCCTTGGAGCGTTATCCATCTTTGAAGTGTCTTTTTTTTCTCCTCTTTCGGTTTTTCAGACTTCTTCCTCTCATTAGAAATCTCATCGTAGTGGTCTACAAGTCTATCCACCACAGAAAAGGCCTCTTCGAGCGTCCTGATCTTCTGCCTCTTTACTTCATTACGGGCCCATGGCTTCAACCCAATGATAAAGTTGAAAACTTTATCCTTCTCAGCCATATCCAGAAGTTCTAAAACCGCGCTCGAGTATTCTTGCTGGTATGTTTGCAAGCTTCCAGTCTGCTTGATATACTTGATTTTGGTCCTTGCCTCCCACATTTCATCCTGCGGATTGAAATGTGATTGCAAGGCTTTCTTCATCTCGTCCCAGGAGGTAATGTCATCAGCACTCCTGTGGGTGATCTATTCGGCCCTCCTTCTCCACCACATCTTGGCATCATTTGTTAGGAATTGAGCTACCATCTTAACTTTCTCCTCACCCTTAGACAGGTTTAGCCTTTCTAGATATTGCTCCATGTCCCATAGAAAGTTGCCAAGAACTTTCGCGCTCCTTGTCCCGTCGTAAGATTCAGGTTCTTTGACCTTTACATGGGGCACTCCTCCACCGGAATGGTGCCTCACAGCCCGTTTTAACACTGCAATCTCATCCTGGGCCTCTTCAAGAGCCTTGTTTGACTTGTCAAGAGTCCCCTTCAGGTTCCCAATTTCTGCTATCTCTTGGTCCCTTGACTCCTCGACCTCCTTTAACCTTTCTTCAAGATGGGTACACAAGAAGTCTATGTACTCATACCGTGTCATAAGTTCGTCATGCTGCTTCTCAAGATCACCATGCCGCTCCTTAAGTTCGCCGTGTTGTGTTCGGAATTCCTCGAACTCTTCCTTGATCTTTGAGATGGCCTCTCGCTCTTTGTTGAGCGAATCCACTCCTTGATTCCACGAGTTTTCCAAGGTCTCCATTCTTTCAATCACCTTGTCAACAAATTCAGGAGTCACCTCCCTCACCATGTCCTTCCCTGACTGGTTAGATCCGGATTGAGAATTAGCTGCCATTTTATTCGTTTGTGATCCACCCTCGGCTGGGCAGATCCACCATCAAGTTTCCTCGCTTGGTTGCTCGTGACAGTGAAGTACAAGGTATGGCAGGTTTTGAAGAACACAGATGGAAGTTCCTATCTATCTTGGGCCGGATGGAAAAGATGATGAAAGGACATCCTCAGATTCTTGAAGAACTTGCTGCCTTGGGAAGAAGTGTTGAGGAACTTTTTCGAGTCAGTTGTACAAGGGAGCAAGAGGCAGTTGCAAAGTGTACGACTGAAGAGGAGGAAGTTTTTGTGACTAAAGATGTTATCTATGTGCCGACGACCGAGGATGAACTTGAACTAGATCAAGTTGAAGCGTACTCGGGCAGGCGGCCGACATATGTAGATGAAGATGCTCTCAGGGAGAGACCTCATGACAATGATACGGAGGTATCATATGAACATTTGGCAGATGGATCATACGCAGGAAGGGACAAAAACATTTTGTCTAAGCTATGGGCGATCGTGCTATGGATGACTATGATGGGATGTTGGATGATGAATCAAGGATGGACAGTGGTTGCAAGAATCGGTGGGGTTATTTGCGACCTTATGACGAAACGGGCGAAGATCCGTGACAAGAGGGTGAAACCAAACACACGGAGGGAGACTCGGGGAGAGTACCTCCGGCAGATGGAAGACAATTGCGAAGGGAATGATGTGTGTAGGGGACCGAATATCCGAAGGGGAGATCGGGAGACACACCGAAAGCCTATAAGGCGTGGAGATCTAGACCGTTGGGTCGAGTTGGTGGATAAAGGAGGTGAGCCATGCGGGTTTAGCCTGCGAACGGAAGCGTGCAGCTCAGGTGGAGCTGGTGAACAGGACGGTTGAGGACAGTGAGCAGGTTGCCTCTGATAACATCTTGTTTCCTTGTTTTTATACTATACATATTTTTGTAACCCTCTAGATATTAGCTATTATTTTGTTCCCCTCTTGACCTTCATTTTTCTGAATATATTTAAAAGTTGAGTCTTTCTCTACTATTTATTTTTCGCAATATTATTATTAAGTAGTTAATATAACTAATATATGTATATGTATAATAACCTCTTTATATTTAAATAATAATAAGTAGCCTCTTTTTCACTTTATATATTATGATAAATTATTTCTAGAACCATCCTTAACCTATAACTCTAGTTCTATACATTAAACATAGATATATTTTATTTATTTGGAATAATTTAGCCCCTAATAATTTTTAAAACTGATAATATCTATTCTCTCACTACATAATTAGTTATTAAAACATTAAAATAAAAATTTTATTTACTCCCAAATATATAATAATTTTAATAGATAACTCTTTACCTCGAACTTAAATAATATTTTGCTTATCTTATTGATTAATTATTAAAATATGGATAAAATATTTTATATAACAGCTAGTTTTTAAATAAATATATAATATTTTTTATAGATAACTCCTTAACTCGCATTTTAAATAATATTTTACTTACCTCTTAATAAATATTAAAATATTGGATTAAAAATATTTTATATTTAATCATTCTAAAAACTAGTTTCTAAATAAATATATAAGCTTATTTTTAGGTTTTTATTTTACTATTATTTTCTTCTTTGACTTCGTTTGTTTTACTAAGTAATCATTTTTCTTGCTTCCTCTTTATATTATACATATTTTTGTAGCCCTCTAGATATTAGCTATTATATTGTTCTCCTCTTGACCTTCATTTTTATATATTAAGTCGGTTAATATGATTGATATATGTATATACCTAATAACCTCTTTATATTTAAATAATAATAAGTAACCTTTGTATTCAAGCTTCTATGATCCATAATGAATTAAACAAAGTCTTTAGGTAGAAATCACATGAGAGAATTTTTTGGCCGACGCATTTTGAACCAACAAGTGTGGTTTATAAATTCTCTCACGTGATTTCTATTTCTACCGAAAGACTTTGTTTAATAAGTAACCTCTTTTTCACTTTATAGATTATGATAAGTTATTTCTAGAACCATTTCTTAACCTATAACTCTAGTTCTATACAATTAAAGATAGGTATATTTTATTTATTTGGAATAAATTAGCTCCTAATAACTTTTTATAAATTGATAACATCTATTATCTCTCACTACATAATTAAGTAAAACGGTTTTAAAATTAAAATATTTTATTTACTCTCAAATATATAATATTTTAAGAGATAACCTCCTTACTTCAGATTTCTAAAAAAATATTTTTCTACCTTATAAATAATAATTATTAAAATGTTATAATATAATATATAATAATATATATATATAATAATATATATATATATATATAATATATATATTATATTAATTATTCCAAGCATTTATTTATATTTATTTATTCCTAACAACTATTTTAAAACTAAATTATATTTATTTTTAATAGATAATCCTTACCTCGTAAAATTTTTAAATAATATTGTTAGCCTTGCCATATCTAATTACCAACGGCTAATTTTCAACAGCTTAATTCTTAATTAATTATAAAATTGGTATATAAATGTCTTATATTTATATTTGTTTATTCCTAACAACTAATTTTTAACTAAATGTATATTATTTTAATAGATATCTCCCTACCTCTAATTTTTAAATATTATTTTACTTACCTTATTAACTAATTTACCAACGGCTAATTTTCAAAAACTAATTTCGGGCAATGATGCATCATGCTATTTATTCCTTAAGATCAATTGATTCTTCACATTGTCTTAAGGATGGACCACATTAGTTGGTTCAAAACATCAACCAAATCCTAATAATGTGATTAATCGAAAATACATCCATCAACATAATTTTATATCAATTTATATAGAGAATAATGAAGTAATTGAAATTAAAAGTTTCCTTATAATTGTACTTTCCATTATGAGAGATGTGTGTAATTTATTCATTCTTAATATGGAATTGATATGTAACATTTAAAAAATATTAATAACAAAAAAATCTTTAATGCAGAAATCAAATATTTCAATATGCATGTTGAATAAAAGATTATATATATATATATATATATATATATATATATATATATATATTATATATATATAAGATGAAGAGCGAGAGTTATTATTCCATTTATAGATTCTTTTTAATTCAAGGTATGAGGGATATTTGTAATTCCTTCAATATTTAATATGGACTTGACATGTAGTATTTTAAAAATTTCTTATAGTTAAAACATTTTATTAGTATTCCTCAAAATAGGCATAGATTATCTTAACTCTAGAACTACAAAGAGCCAAGAGGAATCAAATCTCTCAACATGAAAAACTTTCCTCAAGTTTTGCACTCAAAAGGAGGTTTGAATCTTGAGAGATTTGATCCCTCTCACAACTTAGTAGGCCCAAAGTTAAGATGGATCTATGCTAGTTATTTTTACATGGATCTGTGCTGGTAATGTTTACATGTCATTTATTAACTCCACATTAAGTAGTGAATGAATTGAATATCTCCCTTATACTAAAAAGTAAATTAATATTTGTTTACTTTCAATTATACATATTTATCTTGTACTCAATTAATTTTTGTTCACTTTTATTTTTGTCACTTTAATTATTTTAAATCTCTATATAAAGTTGATGTAAAACTAACTTAGAAATTGAAATATTTGATTTATGATGGACATTGATTTTTTTTGTTATTATTATTTTTTAATTTGTTAATGTAAGTATGTTTATTATTTTTAAATGTAACATTACAAACAACATTTCCCTTGTACTAGAGTGTAGAGGGCCTCTTGATGCTATGACTTAAAGTTGTCTTATAAGGTCTTGTTAGGTTACTAAGACATGCTCTTCCTTATCCTCTTTTCTCCTCACAAATACCTTTCTCCATGCATCATGCATAACAACTGTTTGAATGTTTTAATGATTTTTATCAACTATTTCAAGGGTCCTTTCTCCATGCATCATTCATAACAACTCTTTGAATGTTTTAATGACTTTTATCAACTACTTCGAGGGTCCTTATCTGAATGAATATGTGGCTTCTATAGTGGCTTCCTTCCATACAAATTTTACAAGCATAAAGTATATTGCATGGACTCTTTGTAAGGGCTTGCAAGAGAAAGTGGTTGGGGTTTCATCCCCACATGTATCATGTACGCTCATGTGCATAATAGTGGTGGATATAAGAATGGGAGTTTTGCATCCTATGTAGCTAGCATTAAAATCTAGCCCTTTTAATGGGAAGGTTCAAGGTAAGCTAATCAGTTTCACATGTATTATTGTATGTTTTGAAGTAAAATTTGGTGGTGTTATGGATGTTATTAGTTTCTAGTAATTTTCTTTAAATAGACCAGGTGAGGTAAATCTCAAAATTGGTTGATTTTTCATTAATCAAGCACACATATACAGAAAAAGGTGTTTTGATCTTTGATTTCAACTTCCAAGGCTTGATGTCTCTTCCTATTCTAATAATATAAATTTTTAATAGTTACATATTTACATAATTCACCAAATCTTTAAGGATTAGGTATCTAACATCCCCTCCCTTAATCTGAAGGGGTCTGAGTGAGCCTAAGCATCATTTTGAATTTTTCAAACTTTTCTCTTCCAAGTGCTTTGGTAAATATGTTTTCAATTTTCTCATATGTGTAATAATGTATTTGAAGCATAGTATTGGCCTCTACATGATATCAAATTGAATGCTACTTTGTACTAATGTACTTGGTTCTCACAAAATATGGAATTGGCAGCATTGATTGTAGCGTTATTGTCAATAAAAAGAGGAGTAGAATTCACTTGTTTCTCCTACAAGTATTCAAGAATTTTCCCGAGCCACATAATACCCTATGTTTCTTTTGTAGCTACCACATATTCTACCTCTATTGTGGAATCTAATGGAACTAACTATGTGACCTCCAAGATGCAACTTTTGATCCAAGACTCATAAGATAGCCTAAAGCAGATACTCCATTTTCTTTGTCTGTCAAAGTATGAATCAGAGTATCCAATCAAGATGAGGTCATCCACTTCGGAATATTTGAGTCAAAATTATTGAGTTCCTCTTATGTACTTTATAAATATTTTGCAACATACCAATGTCCTTCACAAGGCCTTTTCATAAATATCAAATGAATTTTAATAGAAAATGAAATATCTGGTCTAGTAGTGGTGAGGGAGATAAGGCTTTCCACAAGTTGCTTATACTTGGTTGCATCCTCAAATTCATTACCTTATTTTCATGTGATCTTTAGATTATGTTCCATTAGAGCAGATAAATAATTTCATTTATGCATGTCGAACATGTTAAATAATTCCCAATTGTGCTTCTTTTGAGAAGGGAATATATACTTTGGATGTTAGACTACTTCAATTCCCAAATAGTAGTGAAGGTGTCCCAAATTCATCATCTCAATGCCCTTCTTTGACTCTTGTTTTATGAATGCAATATATGGTTTTCATAGTTCCTATTACTGATATATCATCTACATAAACCTCAAGGACAAAAAAATTTCCAACTTTCTTAATAAAAAAATTGCATCATTAATATTAAAATGTTTGAAACTCAATTTAAAGAGATGCTTAGTTAATTTTTCATACTAGGATTGTGGTGTTTTTTTTAGGCCACATAAGGATTTTATAAGTTTACATCCTTTATCTTCTTTTCCCTTTACAATAAAACCTTTTGATTGAGCCATGAATGCATTTTATTTCAAATTTCCATAAAAGAAAGTAGTATTCACATCCATTTGATGAAATTTTCATATATTTTGAAATGCCAAGGCAGAGAGAGTCCAAATGGTGGTCCATTTTGTTATGGGACCAAAAGTCTCTTCATAATAAATACCTTCTTTCTGTTCAAATTATTTTTCCACAAGATTTACTTTGTGATTGTCAAGTGAGCCATCTGATTTGTACTTTTTCTTGTAGACCCACTTGTAGTCAATTGGTTGGTTCCAAATGGAAAGTCCACCAACTTCCATGTTTCATTCTTTATGAGAACATCATACTCCCTCAACATTGATTCAAGTTTCCATTCATCATGAGAAGATATTGATTTAGTGAATTTCATTCAAATTTAGTAGCTAAATTCAATTCACAATCATATGAAACATTCATATCATCTACACGAATACAATCAAAATTATTTACATCACCTTCATCTTTTCTAGTGGAACCTATGGTTCTTTCATTCTAACATCATCAAGATGAACATTTTCAATTGTTTTGGTGTTCGATTAGGGGGGCATTTTCGATATGGTCTAGGTTTCTCCACTGATTAAGATGGGGATGCATCAAGATTTAGCCTTCTAATCCTATCAATCACATCACTCAAAGAGTCTTCTTGATCTAAAGAAGTGACTGGAACTTCTTGATGGGGGGGAGACAATGCTTCAAAAGGAGGTTCCATTTATTGATATAATATAGGGATCTCCCCATTAGTACATGAAATCTCGTTATCAAATTAATGATATGTCTTCGCATGACTGAATCTATCTAAATGATAAATTTGTTGCTCAACAGTGTTTTTAGCCTTGGAAGATTCAAGAAAAATCACATCTCTAGAAAGAATAAACTTGTTGATTACCTTATCATAAAGAATGATATGCTTTGCTAGTATCTAAATAGTAGAAGAATATTCTTTTTTGACTCCTTGCATCAAGCTTTCTTCTTTTTTCCTTAAGGATCAAGGCATGGCAAGTGGAACCAAAGACCTTGAAATGCACTACCGAAGGAATGTGGCCATACCACATTTCATAAGGAATCTTATTTCTGAGAGCATGGGATGGGAATCTCAATTTTTCAGATATAGTATATAGAACCTCATTGGCCCAAAATATTGACTTTTTAAAAACATCACAGAGAAAACCATATTCAAAATTGTCTTATTTATTCTTTTAGCTACACCATTTTGTTGAGGATTGTAAGGAGTGATGGTTTGATGTTGAATCTCATGTTGGAGAACATAGTTTTAAAGTTCATTGGAAATTCATCCTTTTCCATTATCACTGAAAAGGGAGTAAATATGTGATTGTAAATCATTTTCAATCCATACATGAAAATTTATGAAAGTTTTAAAATCTCAATATTTTATTTTCAATGAATATACCCAACACATACTAGTGTAATCATCAATAAAATTAATTGTAAAATTATTTCCGTTTGCATAAGGAACATGCATAGGTCCACACAAATCATAATGAATTAGTGCAATTTTTCTATGTTCCATGATAGTGGAATCGTGAAATGGTTGTTTCCTATGCTTTCAGAGGATACAAGCATCACATTGCTTTAGTTTCCTAAGAATAGTTGACAAGCCAGAAACATCATTCTTTCTTAGTAAATGAATATTTCATAATTAACATGTCCAAAAATTGCATTTCATTTGAGACTAGATGGAAATATAAATTCATTGTGCTAAGAAAGGTATGCAGAGTTATGTTCATGAGAAGATGTTCCTCCCAGCGTCAGTGCTCTTTCTTCCTCTATTCAACTTATGAAAACCATGTTGTCAGAGACTTTCCTTATTTCTACTTTTCCATCAAACATATGAACAAAGTGAATTTGCTAGAAAAAGTGAATAAGAGACAACAGATTTCTCCATAGGTTTGGAAGTTAGAGTACATCATGCAGAAGAAAATCAGGGAGTCCATGAAGTTGTAACTTTATGGTTCTAAGTACTAAGGGATTGAGACTTGAATTTCCTACAAAATACAGTGTCCCATATAAATTTTTACTAAAGTATTCAAAAAAGTATCTCTAAAAGGTCATGTGGTAGGTTGCACCTATATCAAGTAGTCATCCATATATCCAAGAAGAAAACGAAGTGTGAAACATATATTTTGTTACTTCAATATTTCAATGGGAAATAATATAATGAGCATATTTAGGTGATTTACCTTTAAATGGATCTAATGTTCTACCCTTTTCTTATTTCTAGTTTCAATTGTCTTTGATCCTATCCTAGAGGATTATGTATGTTGTCACATCATATCCATATCCACAAAAGTGAATGCATTGAAGATCAGGTCTTTCTCCTTGATGGTTTTTACACCCCTACATTTCAAATTATTTCTTCCATGTCCTATTTCTCTACCACTTATTTTAAGAAAATCATGTGATTGATTCTTCCCTTTTCTAAGCAAGTCTTGCTACTTATTTAGGGGATGTAATTGTTATATTCCTATTCCCAAAATATTTTTCTCATTCTACAAACATCTCCACCATGGTTTCAAAAGTAATGGACTTGAGTTGCTCACTAGATTGCAAGGATTCAAGATAATGAGAATATGTAGGGTAGACAACCTTGACAAAATCTGTGAGAGGAATTTCCATATTAAATTCATTGGCATCTACATCATGCATGATGGCTCTAATTTTAAAGGCTAGCGCTAGAGGGTCATCATATTGCAACTCAAGGTTGAAGAGTTTGACCATCAATTGAACAACCTCCAATTCTTAGTGTGAGTCATGAATATATTTCAACTTCTTCAATGCACCTTAAGAATTTTTAATTCAAACTTATGATGACTCGCCTCTTCACTTACAAAAGTAGAAATAAAGGCATCAACTTTGTTGTCTTTGTCCTCCCAAATTTCTAGCTCTTTATCTGATGTATGCTTGGTAGGTTCATTGGAATCCTCTCCTTCATAAATTACTTACCATAATTCATTAAAAATGAGTGTTCCTATTTTTTTTGTACCACTCTCAGTAGTTCTCCTTTTCATTTAGCATGATTCCAACAATAAAGGATTAACTATGTGGGCTAGTCATGGAAAGAATATAACAAAAACCAACATTCTCCCACTTGTTGTTTTCTTTCCACAGGGGGCCACAAGAGAGCTTAGTAATTTATCTAGCCCTGCAACACCCATTGTTTCTCTACACCAAGAGTACTTCTCAGAGCTCACAGATTTTGTCAATGCATCTGTAGTATTCTTTAAAGTGTCCACCTTTACCAGCAACACCTTTTTGTCTTCTATCATATCCCTCACAAAGTGATACTGAACATCAATGTGTTTTATCTTTGAATGATATGCAGTGTTCTTTGCCAAGAAAATTGCACTTTGGCTATCACAGTCTATGCTTATAGCTCCCTATACTAACCCCATACTTGAACACAGTCTCTGCAACCAAACTACTACGTTGCTTGCATGAGTGGTTGCCATGTATTCTGCCTCTATACATGATAGTTCCACTACAGATTGTTTCTTACTTATCCAACTGACTGCACCTCCAAATAGGTTAAAGACATACCCACTTGTAGATCTTCTTTGATCCAGATCTCCAACCTAGTTTGCTTCAACAAATCCACGAATATCCAACACTCTATCAAACCATAATCACTAGTACCACGCAAATACCTAAAAACCCACTTCACTGATGTCCAGTGCTCCTTCCTTAGTTTTGACTCAAAGCTACTCAATACTCCCACTGCATGTGCAATGTCTGGTCTATTATAGACCATCACATACATCAGGCTATCGACTGCACTTGCATATGGAACACAGGACATGTCCTCTTCCTCCTCTTGTGTCTTGGGACACTGTTCAGCAGATAACTTTACACCTAAATGAATAGGAATCTTCACCGGTTGACTAGCCTGCATATTAAACCTCTGCAATATTGTCTCAACATACTTCCTCTGGTTTAACTAGAGCTTCCTCTTTGTCTAATCTCTTTTAATTTCCATGCCCAAAATATAGTTTTCAGCACCAAGATATTTCATGTCGAATTTGGAGGACAAATGGGTCTTCAAATCATGGATAATTTCTTTGTCATTTCCAACCGGCAACATATTATCCACATACAAGACCAAATAAATAACACGGTCACCAATTAATTTAAAATACACACAGTGATCTGCTTTACTTTTGGTGAAGCCAAGTCCCCATATAAATGTATCAAATTTTTGATACCACATCCTTGGTGATTTTTTTACCCATACACAAACTTCTTTAACTTGCATACCAGTTCTTTCTCACCCTTCACCACAAAGCCTTCAAGTTGCTTCATGTAGATCTCCTCTTCTAGATCCCTGTGAAGAAATTTTGTCTTCACATCCATCTGTTCTACCTCAAAATCAAAAGCAGTAGCAACAGATAAAATTAATCTAATAAAAGTTATCTTGGAAACAGGAAAAAAAATATCACCAAAATCAATTCTCAGCACTGGGAATAACCTTTTGCTGCCAACTGAGCTTTGTATTTCTCCACCTTTACTTTTGCATTTGTCTTCTTCTTGAACACCCATTTGTTGCCAATGGGTTTTCTTCCAGCTGGCAACTCCACCAGATCCCAAGCCTCATTTTTGTGCAAAGATGCCATTTCATCAACCATGGCCTCTTTCCAGAGTTTTCCATCCTCTGAATCCACTGCTTCCTTCACAATTCTTTGATCATCATCAGTAATAGATAAAGAAAAATTTGAATAGAAAGCAGATGGACTATACCTTTCTGGTTGCCTTCCTTCTCGAACTGATCTTCTCACACACAGAGTTTGTGGCTCTTCATCTTCTGATTCCTCCTCTGTTGTAGAGTCTGATTCTTCCTCGTTTAGCTCGAACTCTATCTTCTCAGGTTGCTTTGGTTGGACTTCATGTTTAATAACATCTTTCACCTCTCTGAACACCACATCTCAACTATACACAACCTTCCTTGTTACTCGATTCCAAAGCTTATAACCCTTTAAACCATCCTTATACCCAATAAAGATGCACTTTTCAGATTTACTATCCAACTTGGGTTCATTTCCTCCTTTGGAACATGTACATATGCATCACATCTAAATACCCTCAGATGTGAAAGAGAGGGTTTCTTAGCAGTCCATACCTCTTGTGGAGTCTTATCCTCCAATGCTAATGAAGGTGATCTGTTGACCAGGTAACATGTTGTCTCTATTGCCTCTGCCCAGAATTCTTGTCCTAACCTGGCACCACTGAGCATGCTTCTTGCCCTTTCCATCAACGTATTATTCATTCTTTCTAAAACTCCATTTTGCTGATGTGTATATGGAGTAGTCTTCTACCGCACTATACCACACTTCTTACAGAATTCTTCAAATCCTCCACCGTTATCTGTCCTCGGCACCTTTATCTTCTTCTTTTTCTGGTTTTCCACTAGAGCCTTAAATTCTTTAAACCTATCAAAGACTTCAAATTTCTTCTTAAGGAAATATATCCATGTATTCCTTGAGAACTCATCTATAAACGATACATAGTACACAGACTTACCCAGTGATGGAACCTTCACGGGTCCAAACACATCACTGTGCACAAGCTCTAATATATGTTTCACCCTCTTACCACCAGAGGGGAAACTCACCCGATTCTGCTTCCCATATACACAATTTTCAGAGAAATCAGAATCCAAAGAGTTATTACTCATACCTTCTACCATAAATTTACCATGAAGTATTTGAAGACCCTTCTCTCAAATATGTCCAAGCCTTTGATGCCACAACATGGTCTTCTCTCTAGAGACCACTAGATTTTCTGCTCCACTTTCAGTAACCACAGAACTGTTGCACGCATCAACAAAAGTGCTACCTTGCATCTTGTACAAAGTTCCAATCCGAACTCCCCGCATCAATACCAATGCTCCCCAAATCATCTTGCAGGTATCCTTTTCGAACACTGTTTTTACACCTACATCATCTAGCTTTCTTACAAAAATCAGATTTCTGGCCAATGCAGAAATACGTAGAACATCCAGAAGTGTTCTAACCCTTCCACCTTGCAACTTCAACTTTACTTTTCTGCGACAACCGATTCTTTCCTTCTTGTCATCCCCTAAGAAGACATCGCCACCATCATATTTCTCATACTCACAGAACCACTCTCTATGGGGAGTGAAGTGAAAGGATGCACCTGAGTCAATCAACCATGCCTCATGATCTACATGTGTACTTGAAAAAGCCATGTACACATTCCCACCTTCATCTAAGGTGGTTTTTGCCTCTGCAGAAGGAGCATCATCATATCCCTTTCCTTTTTCAGGAGCTTTAGATTTACAGTCCCTTTTGTAGTGCCCTTCCTTTCCGCATTTCCAACACACCACCTTTATAGCTTTTCCTGGAGATTTAGATCTACCTCTAGATTTAGATCTCCCACTCAATGACTAATTTTTGTTTCTATTATGGGACCGTCCTTTTACAGACAAGGCATCACCATTTTGGCTCTCCATATTTTTCCGTCTCATCTCCTCTGTCAGCAAAGATGAGATTATTTCATCAAACTACAAGTTAATTACATTGCTACCTATTGCAATAACCAGACTATCCCATGAATCTAGTAGAGAACAAAACAAACTAATGCACTTATCTTCATCTAAAATTTTAATGTCAACAGATAATAACTGACTTACCATAGTATTAAATGCGTTCAAATGTTTTGTCACTGAGTCTCCATCTTTCATCCTTAGGTTATACAACCTTTTCCATAGGAACCGTTTATTCACCAGAGACTTAGATTGGTACAAAGTCCCTAACTTGTCCCACAAAGCCTTCTTCATAGATTCCCATGATACATTCAGCAATACTGAATTCGAGACACACAATCGTATTGTGCTGTTAGCCTTCCAATCCAACTTCTTCCATTCTTCATCGGACACTCTCGTTGGTTTAATACCCGGATCTACCATGACCCATTGATATTTATCCACCAACAGATCCTCCATCTTGATTTTCCATAACTCAAAACTCTAACCATTAAATTTCTTGATTTCTATCTTTCCACTTCTCGCCATCTTCTTTCACCAACAAAATCGATCCTGCAGATCTCCCACTGAACAGGGTCTACCATAGGCCCGAGAAAAACCCCTCAACAAAAAAGGCATCCCCTTGAAGCCAAAATAGCTTTGATACCAAATGTAGGTTTTAACCCCATACAGAAATTACCTTCATACAAATTCTAAAACGCAGAAAATAAACAATGCAAGAGCATAACACATAAAACACATATACACAGAGATTTTCCCTTGGATCCCAAAACCAAGACTACTAGCTTGATTTTTCATTATGTTCCTTTCAATGTTACAATACATATTTATACATGCCAAAGCATCCAATACCATGGACCAAAAACCATCGTGTCCAAAACCATGTGCAAAAAATCATGCACAAAACCATAGGTAGGTCCGCCCAACCTAATATAGGGTCCAAAAACAAACTTTTCCAGGGCACTGCCCTAGACGCCATAGAGTGGTGTTACCTACACCCCTCAAACCCCCTGTGACTCCCCCCGCTACGCAACCGGCGCAATGAAGGGGGGGCTCTGCCCCCCTCTAACCCCCTGGTTAACTATGTGGGCTAGTCATGGAAAGAATATAAAACAACCCAACAGGTTGAAGAGTTTGACCATCAATTGAACAACCTCCAATTCTAAGTGTGAGTCATGAATATATTTCAACTTCTTCAATGCACCTTAAGAATTTTTAATTCAAACTTATGATGACTCACCTCTTCACTTACAAAAGTAGAAATAAGTCATCAACTTTGTTGTCTTTGTCCTGCCAAATTTCTAGCTCTTTATCTAATGTATGCTTGGTAGGTTCATTGAAATCCTCTCCTTTATAAATTACTTCCCATAATTCATTAAAAATGAGTGTTCCTAATATTTTTGTACCACTCATAGTAGTTCTCCTTTTCATTTAGCATGATGCCAACAATAAAGATGACAGAATTCATCTTAAACATGGCTTTAAGCAGAGACTAATAAATTGATATGAATATTTTTTTCAACAATAATAATATTTGTTTCTTAAAAATTTTACAAGGAAAATTTTGTCATGTTCCTTATAACCTAAAAAACCTTAAAAATTATGCTAAAATATGCATCTCACTT
>APFE031536066.1:0-27194 GCA_000404065.3 Pinus taeda | reverse complement strand
TATTCTTTAGTTGCTTTATGAGTTAATAATTAGTGAATTAATTAATAACTAATTCACACCACTCATCACTTAGTCTATTGATCAGTTAGACTAAATACAACTAGTTCAACTAAGTCAAACTGCACACAACTCCATCAACTCCTCAATCAACTCCACCAAAACTCAATCACTTGAGTTCTAACTGAAGTCCTTCATGCAATAGCTCAACTAACCCATAAGAACCACGTATTTCCTTCTGGCAGCTGCATGTGCCACATTCGTAGCTCGAACTGAAGTGCTGCAAGAGGATAAGATAATGTTTATAGTCCAAATATTATTAAGAGCTAATAATATTCGACTGTTCTATTTTTAGCCTGGCAGTCTAAAAATAGACTCCGCCCATATGTCTAAAAATAGAAGTCCATCTATTTTTACCAACATGACCAATCATCCACAAATAGCATCTTGCAACTCATAGACCATGATCCCTATGTCTAAAAATAGACATAGTCTAAAAATAGACTTTGCGCCAAAAATAGCCAGCAGGACCACTTAGTGAAGGCGACTTCTTTTCACTAAGCTCCATCATCTTGTTGCATTTTCAACAATTGGTGCAAAGCCCCATAGAGTAAACCTCTATGTCTAGGGCTTGATCAACTCCCTAGGTAGAAAGGACCTTCAACCTTCCTTCCTTTACTCCTGTAGCCAAGTCCCCGGATCTGCCTTTAGCATCCAGTGATTGAAATGCCCATCCTGGCAGCGTTTTGTGTAAATCTCTATTAATCTCCTCACCCGATCCCAGGGTTTCATGCAACAGAAGCACATCCGGATTATAGGAATTTATAAGAGCCTTCGATGCCAGTTTTTTAGGGGAACTATCTAACCCTTTGCAGTTGAAGGACAAAATGATCATTTAGATACGGGGGGGGGGGGGGGGGTTCTTCACTGCTCTAAGCACCCCTAAAATGAATAGTTGTTTCCCATCGACTATGTCGATCTTTGCTCTTAACTAAGCCTTCGAAATGTTTGTCTTTCTTCCTCTGGAGTTTCGAGGTCCAATCGATATAGGTTGTAACCCCAATCGCCCCACCGCATCCCATGGGATAATTTTCTCTTCACGAGGTCTAAGGTTGTAATGGGGCTTCATTGAAAAAGGGCAGAGCATACTAGAAGGCTTGACACTAGACCTAGGACTATGGTTCAGAAGAATCTCATGGATGGAAGTGATGATACTATCCAGTGTTTTGTTTACATTATTAACATGAAGATTTTCAGATTCAACAACTTGGAAGGACTAGGCTTTGACATAGAATTGAGAAAAGACAACAAGGATGTATTAAAATAAGGGATATGTTTCAGATCTATACCCTTCGTCTGATGAGTTGAAACTAATCCTTCTCCATACATTGTCTCTGTCTGAACTGTCTCCCCCTGATGCTTTTGCTCTCTGCCTGGTCTCCCCTCAACCTGCATTTCCACTGTTTCCACAACATCCTCCTGTAGCTTGTCCTCTTCCATCCTTTCCCCCCCTGTGACCAGGTGGTCCTTTTTCTGTTCCTCCTCCCTTTGGTATTCTTCCAACCCCCCTTCCTTTCTTTGCTTTCTTCTTCTTCTAAATCCCAAAGGGCATTCTCTTGCCAAGTGTCAATATTTATGACACTGATGGCAACAAAATGGAAGTTGTTCATAATCAATCATCTGAGTATAAGAGAAGTCCTTGTATTTGAGATTGATTTCCTCTACCAAACCTTCCCTGGGATTTATACTTCCCAGTATTCTGGCTAGTCCTTTTTCGCTAGTGTGCTCAAACAACGTATCAGCTTCCAAGAATTGTCCCAAGTTTTTCCCGATTGCCCTGAACACAGAATCAACCTAGAAAGAAGGAGGAAGGCTTGGAAGTCTTACCCATACTGGGATTTCGTCTACCTTCTCTCTCTAAGCATCAAATAAAGGGTTCCACCTTTTGAATAGGATTGGATTTTTCCCAAAACTCTAGTTTCTTTCGAGCACCCATTCCAATGCTTCTTTTCTGACGAATTTAATCATGAACCAACCCTTAGCTAGGGTTGATACCTCATAGGTTTTGTCTGGCGCCTCCTTCCAACTTTTAACTGTCCATTCCTGAATATAATTTGTTGAATACTTTTCCCCTTTACCCTACCAATGAAGGTTAACTCAATTGCCTCCATAGCTTTGTCCATCTGGAGATCGAATTCTAGAACCAGATTCGCGGTTAACTCTTTCTTGCTTATTCACTTATTTTTCTTCCGCTTCTCCCCTATCTTCCTATGCCACCCCCCTTCCCCAACCCCGGTGAGATATCCTCCGCATTGATGGCTACTTCCTGAAGTGGCTTAGAACGCCCCTCCAACCAAGTGTTTCTGAGGTTGTTTAGACCTCCTTCACCTGCCTAACCTTCCCCTCCCACCAGATGTGGTATCTCTCTTGCTTCTAAACAACCCTCAGCCCCTATTAAATCTAAAGGAACCCCCTGGTGTTCACAAATTTCTCCCCTCCCTGCCTCCAACGTCTGCCGAGCACAACTCAGAGTCTTCCCCTATCAATTTAACCCTGGAGACTCCAAGAATGAGCTCACATCTTGGCTGAGGGTTTCTCCTCTTTAGACATGCAAAGGGCTTCTGCACGCAACCGTGCTATCCAACCGAAACCCTCTTACATCTTCTATCGGTCCCAGATCCTCCACAAGGAAAGATTTAAACCCTTTCTGCGCCTTAAACCCACAACTGATAACAATGTCTTATAACCCTCCCGAATAAAAATATTTGAGCTGGCTAGAGCGCTGGTTACTTACATGGAAGACGCCCGCATTTTCAGCTGAGTTGTTTGTCACTGAAAGTAAATCCCCATGCCTCCCTTCTAGCTCCTTTCCTAATCCCCAACTCTCCTGATTAGTCAGACAAAGGCTGTCCTTCTGAAGCCCTAAAGTTTTTCCCTGTCTCCATCCCTCGCCCGAGCCACATCTCTTTTTGCCTGGCAGTCCAGCTGGACTAATATACTTCTCAATGTTATGATCCGTGACCTCCAAACACCATACCGACAGAATATCCCCAGGCTCGGGGTCCAGATGAATAACGTCTCGATGGTTGACCATGTTCCCGTCCACTGTTCACAGACTGTAAAAGCCCCCAGATCCCATAATACAGTTTCCCTTCAGCGGGCACGTGCAGACTCTTATTGTCAGCACCGTAGCAATAAGCCAAAACCAAAAGACTAAACCCTGCCTCCATCCTCCCATGTCCCTAAACCCCCATTCTCCTTCGCACCATTCCCAATGTTCTGTCCTCATGACAACTCACCTCCAGGTGCCCTCCATATCTTGACACCCCACTCTGTGCCATGAAAATTGGTGGAGAGGCTAAAGCACATGAGATCTCCAAGATCTAGAAATGGTTTGGGCAGATTCTAACCAGTTTGGGAGATATTAAAATAATTAATATTTTTAATGGAGTTCCTAAGTCTAAACTTAGGAAAAATAAATTATTAATGGGTATTAATATAAAACTAAGTTAGAAGGTTCCAAAAGTCATGGATCAAGCCAAATCTAATCTTAGCCATTGATTAGAGATGTAATCTCGGCCGTTGAAGGAACAACAGGAAAATTATAAGAGGAGGCTTGAGGGTTGGTTGGAGAACACACCAGAGTGATCATTCATTCGATTTACTAGAGCGGGGGTGCTAAGTAAAGTCGAATAAGTGATCAGCAGTGAGGGGCAGTGAGTACTGGACAGAGAGGCAGAGATAGTGTCGAGAGACCAACGCAGAGGCAGAGAGGCAGACGCAGAAGCCAGAGCAGGCCACCCAGAGCCCAACACAGACAACGCAGAGGCCAGAGGACCTGCATCATCCATGCAGAAGGTAGCAGGAGTGACGCAGAGGGTCCTAGAGGCTACGCAGTGCCTCAGAGGGCTGACGTAGAGGGTTCTGAGGCTGATGCAGAGGCCAGGAGGGATGATGCAGTGCTTCAGTGTTGCTGGAGAGGGTTTCGTGGGGCAGGTTTTCTGAATACCTGCTTTTGAATAGAGAGGTATTACTGTTGGTTATTTTTCTCTATTGGGTGAGCCAGTTTGGCACCTAGTTGTACTCAAGGATATACTACATAATAATAAACCCTCAAAATTGCTGCACCGGTTTTCCCGCATTGGGTTTTTCCGAGGACGAGTTGTCCAAAAATAACGGTGTCATTTGTTTGTTTGTTTTCTTTCAGCTGTTGATCTATAGATGGTTGAGATTGTATTGTGTTTATTTCATTATTTATATGTTTTAAATAACTTGTTCGTAATAAACAAGTAGAAGAAATAAACCATAAGAATACATATTAAATTTCTAACAAGTAATACTTAGAAATTTCAAATGGTACCAGAGCGTGGTTACAGATCACATGAGAGTTGAAGACATCAGCTGAAGTAGAGCATTTGCAACGGAATCAGCTGTCCCGAGTGACAGAAGTTGATCCTTGCAGAAAGCGACAGAAGAAAGGTTGATGCAGAGGGACTATGTCATCAATTCGGGCCAGAGAGAGACCAACGTAGAGGCTGAGGAAGACAGAAAAAGGCTCATGCAGAGCCACACAAAGACCAGGAGGGTTGACGCAGTTGGCTAAGGGAGCATTTTTTCCAGTGCCGGGATTGCGCAGAGCCTAGAGGCTCAGTCCTTTAGTTGTTGGGGCATAGGAAGCTATGGGCAGTTGCAGGGAGTGAAGCTGGTGGGGTACTGTGGGCATAATAGTATCTAACAGGGCAAAACCAAGGTAGAGGGAGTTGCTAACGAGGCATATTTCTAGCCAAGGAATCCTGATCAGAGTTGCAGGTGCACAGAAGATCGGAGAGGTACGACTTGACGATTGGCAGCGGATTTCCAGGAGGGAAATCGAGACTCAGAGGTAGTCTAACAGAGAACTTCTAGGTGGGAAGTAGAGAGACTCGGAATAGTCGACGAGAAGAGCAGAGATATGGTCATAAATGGGCTGAGGGATTAGGACAGGTTGGACGGCGCGTCTAACTTTGTGGTCTGGAAGGCTAGGATCCTGTCCATTCTATATAGATATCGCATCAAGGCCTTCGCCTTGAGAACAGTGGCGATCCCAATGGACTCGACTGATAATGAGAAGTACGAGGAGGTAATGGCCAAGGCGAAATGCATCATCCTTGATGGGGTCAAGGATCATGTGGTCCAACATATTGTCGAGAAGGAAACGACACAGGTAATGTGGGACGCCTTGAAGAAGTTGTACCAACATACTTCCATGCAGAGGAAGATGTTACTTGAGAATCAACTGCGGTCATACCAGATGCAGAAGGGGGAGCAGATAGATCACTTTCTCGGTCGGTTGAAAGAGATCCGGGACCAACTGACTTCCATAGGGACCACGCCGGATGAGGGTATGTTGGTGACAACCACTCTAAATGCAATCTCCAAGGAGTGGGAGACATTTGTCCAGAGCATTCTGGGTAGGGTAGATCTTCCGGATTGGGAAGAATTGTGGTCGACTCTTCGTCAAGAAGGAATCAAACGGCTAAGAAAGACGGGAAATAGCAGCAAAGGAGTTTGGATCAAGAAGGAAGAGGAAGAGGATGCAGCTCTAGCATCTGCGGGAAAGCAGGAAAAGAGGAAGAAAAAAGACCTCTCCAAGGTCAAATGCTTCAACTATGGGGAACTGGGTCATTATGTGAACAAGTTCCCGAAGAAGAAGAGTAAGGGAGAGTTGTCTGACTCTAAGGCAATGCCAACGAAGGCGAAGAAGGAGGTAGAGGAGGATGACGATTGTGCCATGAGTGCTCATGTACCTGTAGAGAAGATGTGGGGAGACATCGAGCTATAGTCAGGAGGACTATAGGCGATGAGGGGCAGGATCCTTGAGGTACCCAAACTCTTGGATCAGATCCTTGCTACGGAAGCCTCGAAGAGAGAGTAGCAGGACTGGCGGATGTTGGTAGAGACAAATGCGGATGAAGTGGTAGAGAGTGCTACAGTGCAGGATTCCTGAGCGGCGCAAAGCTAGTAGGCTGCAGTAGTGCGAGAGGCACGGAGGATGTTGCAACAGTGTAGGATGGCACAAAGAGGTTTGCAGCAGTGCGAGAGGCAGGCAGTTATTGCAGTAGTGCAGAGGCAGTAGAGGGAGCACTTGTTAGCGGCAAAGAGACCTTCAGCATCGGGAGTGTTTCTAGCCTGACAGGGATGTCATAAGTTGAGTGGATCAGTTACTTACTTCTCAGTAACTGAGTTGCAGTGCAGTAGCAATTGGCAGTAGCACGATCCATCATGATGAGAGGGGGATGCAGTGCAGATACAGTGTTGGGAAGATGGACCAGCAGCAACATGGATGTAGAGGGAGTTGCCGTACGGATGCAACAGTGGCAGTGGCAGGGCCATGGGCAGTAGTACAGGATACATTAGTGTAGAGGATGTTGGGCAGGGAGGCCCAGCATCAACACAAGTACCGGTGCTGGGTAATCAGTGTGATGCTCAGTGAGGAGTATTACTAGAGCACAATCCTCGCTAAGAGGGAGTGTTGATTTGGGGTAGCATTGGATGTGCTCTAGCCATGAAAATTGGGGGAGAGGCTAAAACGCATGAGATCTCCAAGACCTAGAAATGGTTTGGTCAGATTCTAACTTGTTTGGGAGATATTAAAATAATTAATATCTTTAATGGAGTTCCTAAGTCTAAACTTAGGAAAAATAAAATATTAATGGGTATTAATATAAAACTGGGTTAAAAGGTTCCAAAAGTCATGGACCAAGCCAAATCTAATCGTAGCTGTTGATTAGAGATGTAATCTCGACTGTTGAAGGACCAAGAAGAAAAGTATAAGAGGAGGCTTGAGGGTTAGTTGGAGAACACACCAAAGTGATTAGTCATTTGATTTACTAGAGCAGGGTTGCCTAGTAAAGTCGAATAAGTGATCAGCAATGAGGGGTAGTGAGTACTGGACAAAGAGGTAGAGATAGTGTCGAGAGACCAGCGTAGAGGCGGAGAGGAAAACGCAAAAGCCAAAGCAGGCTATGTAGAGCCCAACAGAGACAGCGCAGAGGCCAGAGGGCCTACGCCATCCACGCAGAAGGCAGAAGGATTGACGCAAAGGGTCCCAGAGGCTGCCCAATGCCTTAGAGGACTGACGCAGAGGGTTCTGAGGCTGATGCAGAGGCCAGGAGGGCTGACGCAGTGCTTCAGTGTTGCTGGAGAGGGTTTCGTGGGCAGGTTTTTTGAATACCTGCTTTCGAATAGAGAGGTATTACAGTTGGTTATTTTTCTCTGTCGAGTGAGCCAATTTGGCACCCAGTTCTACTCAAGGATATACTGCATAATAATAAACCCTCAGAATTTCTGCACCAGTTTTCTCGCATTGGGTTTTTCCAAGGACGAGTTGTTCAAAAATAACGGTGTCACTTGTGTGTTTGTTTTCTTCCAGCTATTGATCTTTAGATGGTTGAGACTGTATTGTGTTTATTTCGTTATTTATATGTTTTAAATAACTTGTTCGTAATTAGCAAGTAGAAGAAATAAACCAGAAGAATATAGATTAAATTTCTAACGGGTAATACTTAGAAATTTCAACACCTCCCTGCTGTAGCTGTTGCCTACCCGAACCCTACTACGCCCATCATCCATTGCTAGGGTTTGAAGCTTTCTGTTCTTCAGTTAAAACTATCTCTTGATTTTATCTTAAATGAACTTTTAATTTAATTTTATTTCACTTGAGTCACTTTTGGCCCTTTTCCTCTAATTAATTATTTTTCCCCTTTTTAATTAAATGGCTAATTAAAGTCATTTTTAAGCTCGGAAAATGGTAGATCACCCACTATATTCTCTCCGACTACTGGAAATCACTTCTCAACATCCTATCCTTTAGAACTTCTTTATCTGGTTCCAATGAGCTATTACGCTAAGGTGTTTCGTCAAATATTTTTCTCGGAATGCGACCTTGAGTGTAATTAATTAAGTTATGCTCAATAATAACCCTGTTTTATGAAATTTGTCGGAATACAATAGAACAAAAGGCAAACTGTGCGGATGATGTAATATGCCAAAATAATGCCATCAGATCCCATAAAAACTCCTCAAAACTCCCCTGAAACCCTTGATAACATAAACCTACTCCCATGACCTGGCCATCCTGTGCCCTAGAAATCCACCCTGACTGTGCTATAGAGGAAAATAAAAATGGGGACATGACAAATCCTCCCGCCCCAAGATTTCTTGCCCTCAAGCAATCCGCACCTGTCCACTGTAGAGGCATCTTCAAACTGATACCAGGATCCCATATGAACCACTGGTCCACATCATGTCTCCAAGCAATCCAAACATGACTAGGTCCCTCAATACATGGATCTTGTTTTCGCTCAAAATGTACAAGTATGATGTGAAAAATAACAAGATGGGGGCTACCACTCTCATCCCCGAACTCTCTGTTCTTGTTATCTCCCAACAATAGGCTATGGAGGGTAGTCCCTATGGAATGTGAGAATGAGATATTTGTTGGCAACCAACAAATATGGAAGACAAAACTGAATGGCCTAGCCACTTGGTTGATATAGCAAGTTTTAGAGATTAGATTAGATTATTGTGTGAGAACAATGCCTTATGGAGTGAAATACTTGCTTTATATCAATTATATACCAAATGACCAGATGAACAATTGTTGTTTGGAGATGCTTTGCTATCCTATATGTTATGCAAATCCTACAATCTAGGTGAAATGCAAGATCTTGGTTTATTTTAGTTAAATGCCTAGCTAGGTGAATCCCTTAATCCTTCAGTTGTTTTGAGGCTATTCTATAAAGTAACTTGTAGAGAGAATTCAAGGCGAAGCAAGCAATGGCTTGGTTAATGATACCTCCCCTCGAAATCTAACTATTTGATGCCTCCGACGCTGCAGAGGTTGTGGCTCTAACCACTGCAAAGTTGTTGTGTTAACCACTACAGAGGATCTATCTTTCGCAAGCTATAAGAGATAAAGGATGACCTTATGTTTCTATCAACCAAGATTAGGCTTGGAGGTAAATTTATTAGTGCAAGACTATGCCTAAAATGCAAATGCAAGATGATTGAGTGCTCTTAAGGTGAGATTAGTTAATGTTCCTTAAGTACTTAGTTACAATTGATCTTGAGCTATGACAACAGAGTACTTAATAGTAAATGAATGATAATCTCAACCATAAGAGAAAGTGATCAAATTTAACAATATCCAATATGCCAAAGATGAAAATAGATATTCAATTTAACCATGACCAATGGATCCAATGACAATAACGGAAATAAGAAAGATTAGAGCACATATCCTCAATGTCACTTACAGCAATTAGCCAAGGCACTCAATAGACAATTTCTCAAGAGGTAAATGATTTAAATGATCAATGCTCTTTTAACACCATTAGCAACGCCAATTAGATATTATGTATATCAATTAGATCTCCAATGCTAATGTAAAGAAACAAGTGATTTTGAAATAACAATAAATGTGAAGATTCCCAAATCTAATTTTCATTTTAAATAACCAATTTAGATCAATCATTCAAAGAAGATATTCAACTCTTGAGATTAATTGGATTCTTTTGTCAAGTGCTTTTAGGAGTGAATTGCTTATTGCAAAATTTATGATCTCTTGGATTATGAAGCTCGCGAGAAGGCAATGTATTAATATTCTTATTAGGAAGCAATGTAGCAATCTGATCAATTTAACAATCAAATGATACCAATGTTAACAATCCTTTCCACAATAGAGCATTAACCAATTTTTAGGAACCCTTATGCAATTTATGCTCAAATGACATTAGAGGAACAAACTTTATGACAGCGGTAAGCTAGTAATGTCAAACTATTTAAAAAAAACTTGCTTCTTGAATAGATGGAATACTTAAGATGCAACTAATGAAATGCTTATGAGTGCAAGAGGACAATGTGTTGATTTGGGGTAACATTGGATGTGTTCTAGCCATGAAGATTAGTGGAGAGGCTAAAGCACATGAGATCTCCAAGACCCAGAAATGGTTTGGGGAAATTCCACCTAGTTACAGAGATATTAAAACAATTAATATTTTTAATGGGTTCCTAGTTAGGAAAATAAAAATATTAATAGGTATTAATATAAAATTGGGTGAGAATGTTCTAAATGACATGGATCAAGCCAAATTTAATCTTAGTTGTTGATTAGAGATTTAATCTCATCCGTTGAAGACTCAATAGAAAAAGTATAAGAGGAGGCTTGAGGGTCAATTGGAGATACACTGAGATTGATCAGTCAGTTCTATTTTTTGGAGCGGGATTCGTTGAGAGAAATCGAACAAGTGATCTTAGTTACAACGAAGGGCAGTGAGTGCATAGCACTGAGGCAGAGATAGTGCTGAGGCAGAGGTAGAGTAAGCTACGCAGAGCCAGCAGGAGCCACGCAGAGGGCCAAAGTGACTGCGCAGAGGCTAGCAGGGCCTATGTGGGTGACACAGAAGGCCAAAGAGCTAGTGCAGAGCAGCAGAAGGTTGACGCACGGGGCTTCTAAGTGACGCAGAGGCCAGGAGGGCTGATGTAGAGCTTCAGATAAGCGTCAGAGAGATTTTCGTGGTGCAGACTTGCTAGATTGATTTATCTATTGAGTGAGCCCGTTTGGTACCCTATTTGTACTCAAGAAAGCTGCTTAATAATAAAACCCTCAGAACCGCTGCATTGGTTTTCCCAAGTTGGGTTTTTTCTGGGGACAATTGTCCAAAAATAACGGTATCCCTTGTGTGTTTGTGTGTTATTTCAGTTGATGACCTGTAGATGGTTGAGACTACATTTGTGTTTATTTTCAGTATTTATATGGTTAAATAACTCGTTAAGAAATAAACATGTAGGTGAAATAAACCAGATAATGCAGGAAGAATTTCTGACGTGCTAGACTTAGAAATTCCAACATGGTATCAGAGGGTTGCAGATCAGAGGACTAAAGGCATCAACGATATCAAAAATTTGCAGTAGTAGCAGCTGTCTCGAGAGACAGAGCTTCTCCTAAGTAGAAGGAAACAAAGGAGTGACGCAGAGGGCTTGTGTCATCAGTTCGAGCCAGAGAGGGCCAACGCAGAAACAGTGAGAGGCAGAAGAGGCTCATGAAGAGCCACTTATCCTTCTTAGCTAGGTAGGAGTGATGCAGTTGGCCAAAGGAGTGATTCAGCCTTGCCGAGATTGCGTAGAGCTAAGAGGCTTAGTTTCTTTAGCTGCTGGGGCCTAGGGAGCTGTGGGCAGATTATGGATTGTGAAGTCAGTCAGTTTTTGTTATTGTCGAAGCAGAACAGTACCTAATGGACAGAACCAAGGTAGAGGGAGTCGCTACCTAGGGGGATTTCTAGCCAAGAAATCCAGATCAGTGTTGCAGGAGCAAAGGGGATCAGAGAGGAGCAGTTCGACAGTTGGCAGGAGGATTTTAGACGAAAATCGAGACTTAGAGGGAGTCGAGGAGAGTATTTCCAAGAGGGAAATCGAGACTCAGAGGGAGTCTAAGAGAGAACTTCCAGGAGGGAAGTCGAGACTCAGAGGGAGTCGAGGAGAAGAGTGGACATGGTAATGAACGGACTGAGGGATCAGGACAGGTTGGACAGGGCTTCCAACTTTGTCATCTGGAAGGCCAGGATCATGTCTGTTCTGGATAGACATAGCATCAAGGGCTTCGCCTTGAGAATCGTGGCTATCTCGGTCGACCCAGCTGATAATGAAAGGTATGAGGATGCAATGGCGAAGGCAAAGTGCATAATCCTTGATGGGGTCAAGGATCATGTAGTTGAGCATATTACCGAGAAGAATACGGAAAAGGAGATGTGGGACACTTTGACGACATTGTATTAGGGCACTTCCGTGCAGAGGAAGATGCTACTGGAGAATCAGCTGCAGTCGTATCAGATGCAGAAGGGGGAGCAGATAGATCTATACCTCAGCAGGTTGCAGGAGATTCGAGACCAACTTACTTCCATAGGGGCCACGTCGGATCAAGAGTTCATGGTGAGGACCGCCCTGAATGCAGTCTCCAAGGAGTGGGAGACATTTGTACAAAGCATTTTGGACGGAGCTAATCTTCCAAGATGGGAAGAGATGTGGGCAGCTCTTCGCCAAGAAGAGATCAGACGGCTGACCAAGTTGGGAAGTAGCAGCAAAGGAGGTTGAATGAAGAAAGAGGAGGAGGAGGATGCGGCTCTGGCATCTGCGGGATAGCAAGGGGAAGAGAAAGAATAAGGACATCTCCAAGATAAAGTGCTTCCATTGTGGGGAGTTGGGTCATTATGCAACTCAGTGTTCCAGGAAGAAGAATAAGGGAGAAGCTTTTGACTCCAAGGCAGCTCCGACAAAGGCAGAGAAAGAAGTCGAGACAAATGACGTATGCGCCATGAGTGCTCATGCACCTCTAGAGAAGAGGTGGGGTGATAATGATCTGTAGTCAGGAGGACTACAAAAGATGTGGGGTAGGATCCTTGAGGTACCCAAACTCTTGGATCATATCCGGCTACGGGAGCCCCAAGTGATAGTAGCAGGATGACGGATGTCAATAGAAGCAAGATGCGGATGGAGCAACAGAACAGTGCTAGAGTGCAAGGATCTGTAGTAGCGCAGTGAGGGTTGCAGTAGTGCGAGAGGCATAGAGGAGGTTGCAACAGTGCAGAAAGGCACATAGATGTTTGTAGTAGTGCGACAAGCACAAAGTTGTTGCAGCAGGGTATAGGTAGCAGAGGGAGCTTCAGCATCAGGAGGGCTTCTAGCCTGACAAGGATGTCAGTAGTTGTGTAGGTCAGTTACTTACTTCTCAGTAACTGAGTTGCAGTGCAGCAGTAGCAGTGGTAGTGCTATGGGCGACACGATGCAGCATGATGAGAGAGAGCTGCAGTGCAGATGCAGTGTTGGGAGGAAGGACCAACAACAACACGGATGCAAAGGAAGTTGCAGTACAGATGTAGCAGCGGCAGTGGCAGAACCATGGGAAGTAGTATAGGAGGCAGCAGTGCAGAGGATGTTGGGCAGCAGGCCAAGCATTAGCACAGGTATTGGTGCTAGATGATTAGGGTAATGTTCAGTGGTGGAGAATTACTAGAGCACATTCCTCGCTAAGAGGGAGTGTTGATTTGGGGTAGCATCAGATGTTCTCTAGCCATGAAAATTGGTGGAGAGGCTAAAGCACATGAGATCTCCAAGACTTAGAAATGATTTGGGGAAATTCCATCCGGTTAGAGAGATATTAAAATAATTAATATTTTCAATGGGTTCCTAAGTCAAAACTTAGGAAAATAAAAATATTAATGGGTATTAATATAAAACTGGGTGAGAATGTTCTAAATGGCATGGATCAAGCCAAATCTAATCTTAGTTGTTGATTAGAGATTTAATCTCAGCCATTGAAGACTAAAAAAAAAAGTATAAGAGGAGGCTTGAGGGTCAGTTGGTGATACACCAAGATTGATCAGTCAGTTTGATTTTCTGGAGCGGGGTATGCTAAGAGAAATCGAACAAGTGATTTGAGTTGCAGTGAGGGGCAGTGAGTGCATAGCAGAGAGGCAGAGATAGTGTCGAAGGACCAGCGCAGAGGTACAGTAGGCTACGCAGAGCCAGCAGGAGCCACGTAGAGGACAGAGTGACTGCGCGGAGGCTAGCAGGGCTTGCGTGGGTGGCGCAGAAGGCCAGAGAGCGAGCACAGAGCAGCAGAAGGTTGACGCAAGTGGATTCTGAGTGACACAGAGTCTAGGAGGACTAACGCAGAGCTTCAGATAAGCATCAGAGAGATTTTTGTGGAGCAAACTTGATGAATATCTGCTTCTGAAGAGAGGTATTATTGCCAGATTGATTTCTCTGTTGGGTGAGCCAGTTTGGCACCCTAGTTGTACTCAAGAAAGCTGCTTAATAATAAAACCCTCAGAACTACTGCATCGGTTTTCCCAAGTTGTGTTTTTTTGGGGACGATTATCCAAAAATAACGGTGTCCTTTGTGTGTTTGTGTGTTATTTCATTTGATGATCTGTAGATGGTTGAGACTACATTTGTGTTTATTTTCAATATTTATATGGTTAAATAACTTGTTAAGAAATAAATAAGTAGGTGAAATAAACCAGATAATGTAGGAAGAATTTCTGATGTGTTAGACTTAAAAATTCCAATATAATGCATGCAAGAATGAAAATGAGGCAGTCAAGGAAGAACTAGAGAGCTAGCTCAATTAAACCAATTTGCCAACACAAGACTATAAACAATGATGCAAAGGAAATCAAGAGATGAATTCTCAATGAGTTTAGGACCTTTTCATATGCCACTGCTGTGTATGATAAGACTTTATGATGCTTTTAAACTAATGTGACAGTCATCAAAACTTGAAATATATGCCAAACGGTAATTACCCAATAGATGTAAATGACTTGTCAATGTGTTATGGTGATGTATTAATTAGTTTGATGCCACTTGTATGAAATTTGTACCACTGCAAACAAAATGATTGTAGGTTGCTCGTAAAACAATGATGAATATGTGAAAATTTCTAACATGAAATTCTACTGCAGTAACTGATTTATTTCTCCCACTTAAATAAGTTATTTACAAAACCCTTCAGTAAACATTGAAATAAATTCCACTGTAATTGTCACATAATAACATAGAGAAAATAACAAGCATAATAATCAATCACATCAACATAATTATTTTTGGAAAATTGCCCCCGAAAAAACCCAATGCGAGAAAACTAGTGCAGCAGATGAGGGTTTATTTATTATTCTTCAACAACAATCTCTTTACAAGGAACGATTTTATAGAATATGGAGACACTTCTGAGAGAAACACCTGAGACAATTTTTCCCCTTGCTCTGGAGAAATTCTGACACCCCGGAGACCCTTCAACCTTCACTACATCACCTCTGCATCACTTCTAATGAAGCCTGGGTGAGGACTGCGTCCCTTGCTGCGTTGTCTCTTTGATCTTCCCTCTGCGTTGTCCCTTTGATGCTCTGCGTCACCTCCTCCTTAGTCTCTGATTGATACTGATACCCTCCCCTTCCTTCACTCTGCAACTCTCCCTTTGAAATCAAACTCCTTCTCCTTGAGAATCGATTTCCCTCGGGTTACTGAGTATTTTCCCAATGTATCTCCAAATGACTCTCAAGTATTCTCTTATACTTTTCCTGTTGATGATTCAACAGACAAGATTAAGTCCCTAATCAACAGCGAAGATTTAAATAGACTACATCCTCGTCTCTTAGAAGCTTCTCACCCATATTTTTATTAATACCCATTTATATTTTTTTTTTCCTAAGTTTAGACTTAGGAGCCCATTAAAAATATTAATTATTTTAATAACTCAGAATGCGGGTGGAATTTCTCCAAACCATTTCTGGGTCTTGGATATCTCATGTATTCTAGCCCCTCCACAAAATTTTGGAGCTAGAGTACATCCAATGCTACCCAAAAACAACAAAATATAAGGCTTTAGGAGGCAAACCAATTGGGCCTTTAGGCCTTGAGAATGGCTAGTTTGCTTGCCCAAAATTCTTCCAATGAGTTAACCTCCTGCAACCACAATTGTTAGCTCAAAAATCTCTTGAATATCTTTGCAACAACAAAGTATTAGTGACAAAAATCCAATATTCGCCAAATCAGGGATAGAGGTAAAGAAAATGAGGGTAAAATTGGGTTAGAAGAGGGAACGCTAGGGCTAAAAGGAGGCCTTGGGGCTAGGAAAGGGAGCAGCTTGAGGAAGAGGCCTTGTAGGCCTACGTAGGGTAGTAAGAGGACTGCATCACCTAAGGCAAGCCTCCTGGAGGCTATCGCAAGAGTGACTAGGACTGTCGAGAGGTAGTGGAGGGAGGAAGAGGGCTCACAGAGGAAGGGTAAGGCCTTGAAACGCATGCAGATGAAATTCGTCGCCAAAATCAAAGGGTCACCTAGGTGTTGTTATAAAATTAAATGGTCATACTAGCATCATTTACATTATAACTTGTAGAAATTGGGTTTACAATGATAAAACATGTGTTAACTGATGAATCAGAATTTTGAAAAAATTTCTTTATGTCTTCGCATTCTGCTTCCTTGAACTACTGACAAAAATGTGGTCAACAGATCCCATGCCCATCTCTAACTCAACTTGCTACCTGTAGATCCACCTCAGTCCCAATGCCACCACAGCCAATCATTGCCCAAGTCCAATGGCTCTGACTGTGCTCTGTCTCTAACCATAGATGCTACTCCACCAGTAGAATATCGACTCATCACCTCTCTCCAGTCCAACCCTTGGCATAGACCAAGGTCAACACCACTATGCTGATGCAGTGATGGAATGTTGATGGATGACCAGCCTATGCCCTACTACCAACTGGGGCATGTAGTGTCCCTTATGTCTAAGGGCCCCTGTTGTACCATGCTCTTGACTAAGAATGACACTCCATCAATAGGACACCAACTCATGATCTCCCACCAATACATCCTATGGGAAGAATCATATGCATACGCACCTATAAATGGAACAAGTCCCCTATGCTGCACCGTGCCCAACTCATGCTACTCTGTCCGATCTATCAATAAGATCTATCCAAGAAATCTTGCTTAGAGGGCATGTTGTGCTACAAGCTCTATCTATGTACTCCTGGAGGGGACTGCTCCTTGAAAGTATTGTAGCTCTTCAAGCTTCTTGTGCATCTACCTTCACCTCATCAGTGGGTGGGCCCAAAGATGGATGCACCACCATCTCAAAAATATCATCCCTCATCTGATTGGAAACTCCATGCTCCTCTAGTCTACCAACCTCCTCCAAATCTATCTTGTCAGTATCCAACAGCTCTTGATGATAAGTGTCTGCAAATACTATCACCCTACTAGCTGTCAGTACATCTGTATGCTCCTCATCAATGGTTGACCCAAAGGATGGTTCCTCACCCCCCTCCATCATGGGCCCACCATGAGCCACCAAATGGCTCTCCACAAAAGGCTTATCATGCATAATGTGCATATCATCCTCCTTAGCTAACTCATGCTCGACCATATGCTGCTCATGCTAAATCATCACTGGTGACTCATCACCCTGAATGTCTCCCATAGGGTCCATTGACTGCTTACCATACACATCAGAATATGTATCTGGACACCATCAACAACTCCACATGATTACTCATGTTCCTCAGAGGCATCATCATATGAATCCATGGACTCATCTAAAGGAGAATCCTCATCTCGAAATTTAGAAGGAATCTCCTCCTACTCTACCTCTACCATCACCTCCGCATCACTCAAGCATGAGTAGTCAGGTCCCTAAGGTTCCTTGCAGATGAAGCAAATACCCTTCCTCCTCAGCTCATTCTTGTTGCATCGTCGGTCACCAGTAATCCTCTGCAACTCCTCTTGGGTTAATCGTCTCTTGAACAGACCAATGTTCTTCTTAACCAACCTTTCGGCTAGTTCATAAGTAGCGGATGAGACGAATTGTTCTCTCCTCCAAATGGCCAACAATCTAGACTACAACTCCTTGCAAATGGCCTCACAATTTTCCATACATGAAGATAAAATGGACTGCATGTTTATTTGGACTGTGTTAGGATGATGTCTTTTAATGCCGAAAAAGCATTGGAGCATCTGCAAGATCAAGTCGTCACACTCCCGCTCAAAATGAGGTCATAAGATCTAACCAAGGCCATGACTTCTAGAATCTCAAGCTTCTTCCAAAAGCTAGGACCCTCACTTTTATTCAAATCTTGAGAGGTCTCTACTATCGTCTGAAGACTCTCCTCATTATGTCATCATTGTAAGGAGGTATAGGTGTGGTCAGCATCATGATACTATTGAGACAAGAGGCAACTAGAAGTTTGACCCCCACACAAGGGTGCTCCAAATACTTGTGTTGTACTAAGGAAAGCATGGCTTAGAGCCCAAATCAAGATCTTCCTGTCTGACTGATGCACCTTGGAAAGGAGTGAAGCAATTTCTTCTAGTTTTAGAAGGGCTTTTATTGAAAACCCCATGAATCTCAAATTCGTCCCAAGAGCATAAATTTTGTATCCCATCTTATGCTCTCCCTGTGGCCGTTCTTGTTGTAGCATAGAAAGTATCCCCTCGGAAAGGTATTTGTTGATTGTTGTTGCTAGTTTATTAAGAGATTTTATGAATGTTTGATCCATGTTTTAGTTCAATAAAGCCGGCATACCTTATCCACTCAATATGACAATAGTAAACTTTTGATTACATGCTCAACCGACTAAACACATGGACCTCCCACATCAAGTCATACTCATCCGTCACAAGTCACATTCAACAATTACATAGAGGTCCAAATATAATATGAACACCTCATGTAGACTTAGCATACCCTATCACTAACTCAACAAATTTTAAAAAACATTCTTTGAGAAATTTTAACAAACAGTTAGCAAGCAGTGCTTTTCTTAAACACTTTGTAGATATAGTGGAAACACTTGTAACATAAATATGATACCACACTGCACGCATGTAAAACTCAGGTGAAATGAAGTAGACCCAAGTGCTAGAAATGACCCAAACATGTAGCACTTACTTCCCAGAAAATACTGTTGTTGCTGCTGAAGAAGAATTGGAGTTTCTTCCCTCCAAACGGCTTAGGAAATTGTGAAAATTTAACCTATAGTTTCTCACACCAAACCCATAAAAACCTAGAAATGGATTGGCTTAACTCCAAGCCAAGATGAAGCCCACCAAGTGGTGTGAATTACTCAATTTACCAATAAAACGAATTGTTGAAGGAATGTTGATTTACAGCATGAATATTGTCCAGAAAATTCTGAAATTTTAATCACAAACTTCTCTCACATAACTTAGAAAAACCCAAAAAAATCTTGGGCAAATTCCAGCTGACCCGAAAAGCCCCAATTAGTGTAAATTTCCCTATTTGCCCTGCTCTGCGCACTGCTCCAAATAAGGTAAATTCGTACCACAATGCTTCAACTCTTTAGTCCTACAAACCTGTTGCAAAATCACCGGCTCAAATGAAAGAAATCTCTTGCAAAACCTCCGACAAATAAACTAGGTTCCGACAAATAAATTGGATTCTAGCAAATAAACTTAGCCCCAATAGATAAATCTGGTTGTAGCAAATAAACTAGGCTACGACAGATAAACTGGGCTTAACAGATATACTTAGCCCTACTAGATAAGCTTTGGAAAATAGACTAGGCTTGGGAGAATAAATTGGCTCTAGCAAATAAACTCAACCCAACAAATAATTTTGGCCCCACAAGGTAAATTTGCCCCACCAAAATAATCTCGGTCCAGAAAGATAAATTCAACCCAACAAAATAATTTTGCCCCACCAAAATAATCTCGGTCCAAAAGGATAAATTTGGTCCAACAAAATAATTTTGGCCCACCAAAATGAATTCCGCCTAGCAAAATAATTTCGGCTTAGCAGAATAATTTCAACGCTGCGATAAATCCAGATTTGGTCCAACAATTCTTTTCTTGTCACACCTACAGGCTACAACAATTACACTCCGACAAATAGATTAAAATTTCAACCCACAACGATAGCTTATTTCTCCAGCAAAATATCTTTTACTAGAAGAAAATCACAACTCCTACAAATGGAAGAATTTAATCTTTCTTCCTCCATAAATAATTTTCTTTCGGCACCTCTAATATAAACCCTCGAACAATTTACAATTATAAGCCTCAAGATGGCAAGAAAATCTAACTCTGATACCACTATAATGTTCAAATTTTAATTTTTGCTGAAAATTTCTTCTGAAAATTATGTTGTCAATTTAAATAACATTATGCACAGATTCAAAGATCAATTTAATTTAACGACAAAACTGGAAAATATAAACTGCAACTGAAAGATATGAACAAGATAAACATGCAAAAGAACTCTCAACCTTATTTTATTAATATGGAATATGAAATATCATGCTAATACAAAATATAAACTGATCCGATGAAAACACCCATGAATTTTGAATGAATTCACCAAGGGGAGAGATGGGTACTCGCCCACTCTCACTGAAATCACCCAAGGGTTTTTGTCCTGGGGATACTATGGTAGAGAACTGAATTCTCCAATCCACACCAAAGACAAATGCTCAAATCCAAGATGTCTCCAAATGATCTCTTCCTCCTCTTTTATAGATCTAATGGATAGATTTCCAAGCCTCTAGAAGCATCTTATTTTATTATTATTCTACAAGCTCCTCTCTTGACTTTATCTTAAGTGACCTTTTAATTTAATTTTATTTCACTTAAGTCGGTTTTGGCCTTTTTCCTCCAATTAATTATTTTTCTCCTTTTTAATTAAATGACTAATTAAAGTCATTTTTAAGTTGGGAAAATGGTAAATCACCCACCATACTCTCACTGGCGACTGGAAATCACTTCTCAACATCCCATCCTGTAGGTCTTCTCGTTCCGCTTCCAACGAGCTATTACACTAAGGTGTTCCATCAAATATTCTTCTCGAAATGCCACCTTGAGTGTAATTAATTAAGTTATGCCCAATAATAACTTGTTTTATGAAAGTTGTTGGAATGCAACAAAACGGAAGGCACACTGTGCAGATGATGGAATATTCCAAGCAAATGCCATCGGATCCCATAAAAAGTCCTCAAAACTCCCTTAGAACCCATGATGACATAAACTTGCTCCCATGACCTGGCCATCCTGTGCCCTAGAAATCCACCCTGGTTGTACTATGAGGAAAATAAAAATGGGGAAATGACAATAATCGTATTTTTGAGCTTCCTTTCATGCACATTCATATGGCCTTCAACACCAACTTTAGATGCCCCTCATCATCCAATGGTGGTAGCTATGTAGTGGTCATAACCTTCTATCCTAGTGCCTTCTTCAGGCACAACACACGGAAAATGTTATGCACCTTGCTTCTTGGTGGAAGCTCCAACTCATATGCCACCTCCCGAACTTGCGTAGTCACCCTATATGACCCATAGAATTGAGGCTTGATTTTCTCTCCCCCTTCTACTTAAGTGATGACTGCTTGTATGGTTGGCAGCTGAAATAGACCATATCACCCACCCCAAACTGCCTCTCAACTTTGCGCCAGTCAACATATATTTTTTGTTGGTTTTGAGCCATCTGCAGATTATCCTTGAGAGCCTTGAGGATCTCTTGGCTCTTTAGGATCCAATCTCTAGCCCCTAGGGACCTGTTGCCTCCAAAAATCATGTCAGTAAATGATAATGCATCATAGCCATAGAGGGAACGGAAAGGAGACATACTAATCAACATGTGGTAGGTGATGTTGCAGCAGTACTCTCCAAGGTGCAACCGCTTCACCCATGTGTGTTGCTTCCCTGTCACATAGTTGTGTAGATACCCCTCCAACCACTTGTTTACGATCGCTATCCGCCCATCTGTCTAGGGGTGATAACTGGTGCTCGGAGTGAGCTTCGTACCCACCAACCTGAACAACTCCTGCCAAAATGACCGCATGAAATTGCTATACTGGTCACTAATGATGATCTTTGGAAGACCATGTAGCCTGAACACCTCTCTATAGAAGAGCTCAACAATATCTGAGGTTGAAGACTTGGCTGATATAGAAAAGAAATGAGCGAACTTGGTCAACTTGTCCACCACCACATAGATGTAATCATGCCCTTGTGTGATTGAAAGACCTGTGATGAAGTCCATGTACATGCTCTCCCATTTCTTCTTTGGAATAGGGAGAGGTTGTAGTAGAATTATCGGGTGTGTTGGCTCTCCCTTGTTCCTCTGACAAACCTCGCACTCCTATACATGCCTCAACACATCCCCCTTGAGGCCCCTCCCAAAAAAACCCTCCTTGGTGGCCCTGTAAGTTTTGAGGAACCTGGGGTGTCCTACCATGGGTGAATCATGGGTCGCTTGCATAATCCTCTCTCTGAGTTGTGACCCCGACACCAAGTAGATTTTTTCCTTGTAATATATCACCTCATCCATCACCTGGTACCTTTCATTTCCAAATTTGCCATTTAGTATCTCGCAGGTCGACCGATCCTTGGAATACTCTACCAACAACTGCGCCCTCCAGTCTTGAGTAATATCCATCAGAGATAGTCTCACAAGCCTCCTAGATAGGGCATCTTCCACTATGTTCTACTTGCCCTTGACGTACTCTATCTCAAATTCATAAGCTTGGATCTTGCTTACCCACTTCTGTTGTCTCTCCTGTAGCTTCTTCTGCTCTAAGAAGAATCGAAGACAGTTGTGGTTAGTCTTCACCTTGAATCTGTTGCCCACTAGGTATTGCATGAACTTGGCTAACACATGCATTATAGATAACATGTCCTTATCATAAATAGAATAAAACCACTCAATCACGGCGCTTCCGACTCTCATATGCTATGGCATGGCCTCCCTGCATAAACACTGCCCCTATGCCCTCACTCGATGTGGCACACTCGAATACAAAGGGCTATGAGAAATTAGGTAATGCCAAGACCAGACAGGTACTCATCACCACCTTAAGGCACTCAAAGGCCTCCTTTGCTGTGTCTGACCACCCGAATCCCCCCTTCTTTGTGAGGCTTGTAAGGGGTGCAACTCGCTGAGGAAATCCGCTGACAAAGCGTCTATAATATCTGCATATGCTCAGGAATCCTATCAGCTCTGTCACATTCCTGGACATATGCTAGTCAAGGATGGCCTCGATCTTCTCTTGGTGGACTCTAACTCCATCCTCACCTATCATGTGCTCCATGTTACCGCTCAAACTAGCAGGGGTCTTAGGAGGGAATCCTAAAGGGACTGTTGACCACTACGTGTCAACTTCCCATAGCAGTACACCCCCTTTTCTTCGCAAAAGGGATAGCATTTGATCGATATGTCCGTGCCATTCAGCAGTCATTAGAATCTTAGGGGAATCCTAGTGCGTTTATCTACTAGATTATACTTGTGTCGCAAAACTGGGTGGTCTATGAGGGTCTATGTCAAATGGGTTTTCCCTCTTGAGATGTAAAAATGTAAAAGGTCATGATGTAAAGTGTCTTGAGGGTTAGAAAATGTTTTAATCCCCTCATAGGTCCTAAGTCCTAAGTCCTAGGTCCTAGGTGATTTTTCCAAAGGCTAAATTCGAGGATCCAAAAATAAAAAAATAAAAAATAGATTAAAATAAAAAATATTAAAAAAATTAAAAAAAATGATAATTAAAAAAAAAATAATAAATAATAATAAAATATAATATTAAGTCAAGTTTTAGAGTAAATAAATGCAGAATTTCAATTTTTTAATATATTAAAATGCATTTGAAAATTCGACGGATGAGATTAAAAGATATCTTGATCCTCATCGACGGTCAAGATCATTTTGACATGGATCACTTGAACTAGTCGTTGGGAATTTTTCCTTTAAATAGGGTGCTAGGGGTCATTTTAGATCATTCGATCTGTGAGTCTTGCGCTGAAGAAATCTCTCTTGTAAACTTTTTCTGGTGCAAATAAAGAAAGACTTTGGGGTTGAAATCTTGCTGGTGTTACTCTCCTGAAGTGTTGTGAGCTGTTTTTATTTTCAGCATAATTTTATTTTCAGCCATTAGCAATAGCTTGATGTAAAGTATTGTTGAACACAGGTATCTTGTTCACTTACTAGGGTTTGAATGGTAATAGAATTTATGAAATAATGGCAGGTATCTCCATTGCATCTGAAATTTAATACTATTTTTTCCCTCTTTATTGATGGTTTAAGTGAGCTGTGCAGGAAACCCTTATTGAGAAAATCAGTGGGCATTTGGGGAAGTTCTCGGCTGAACCAACCAACACCCGCAAAGCATTTTCTTGTAGAGCCCAACCAATTTCGATTCTGGGTCTGACATTTAAAGTTTATTTGTTTTTGAATTGCATGAGAGATTTATGAAGTATCTCATAGTAATCTGGAATTCTGAAAATATTATTAAAGATTACTTATAATTCAGGTTGTTTTAGAGTCACAAAGCTGTAAATAATTGTAGTCGGTTTGTAGGGTTTTAGTTTATATATATATATATATATATATATTAGCTATTCTTCCAGTACAGGTTGCAGGGTTTTCCGAAGATTTCAGAGGGTTTGATCAGCGCCTTGTTATTGCTCAGGGTTTCTTTGTATTACAGGGCCATTTTGAATTTTTTTTTAAAGGCAGATCTGCGTTCTGTCTTAGATACGTTTCCACAGTCACAACACTCAAAGCTGTCCGCAGTCTCCAATAACACAGAAAACACCGTCGGCCTCATCCTTTGTCGTCCAGCTGCCATCTATACCTGCAAATGACAGCTTCATCATTCCAAGCGGTTTCTCATTCCTATCCACGCGAATTCCCTGCATCAGCTTTTCTCAGAACTTCGTTCTCCACCTTACGCAGTTGTCATCCCGCATGCAAACTGCATTTCCTATCATACCATGATTACCCTCACCTTCAAGTTCGATCTTTTGCCGCCGCTTCGTAGTTCCTCCCTCCGTCAACCTTTCTTCATCCTCAAACCTGCAAACAGCAAGACAAGCGTTGGGTTTCTTATTGTGTTCACGCAGCAAGCAGAACTCAAAACGCTGCCATCTTTGCGTTTCCTTGCTCGAGGTTCGCCTCCCTTCCGCCATCCGACCTGCACATGATAAACAAAACTTTCGATTTTGATTTGCTGTGTTTTTTGAAAGTCGAAATAGCATATTTTTGATAAGTCGTTTCAGTTCACCTACATTTTAATTAAACTAGATTTTAAATAGTTATGCTCTGAGCTTTAGACGTATTATAATTTCCATTTTATTTTTTTTAGGCTAGGTTTTATATCTAGATATTTTTAAGCTTAAAACTCCACATAAAAAAGGGATCGATTTGTTAGAGCTAGACTTTTTCTCATATATTATTTACTTTTTAATTTGTTTGACTTAGGTTGCGTTGAATTTTGTTTTTCAAAAAATCATAAAAAATAATAATATAATAATAATAATAATAAAATAAAAATATAACTTAAAAAAAGGTTTTCTTTTTTAATTAGATCTTAGTTTTATTTAGATTGTAGATTTGTTTTAAATGTTGATTTAAAAAAATAAATAAATAAAAATTAATAATAAAATATCCCCAAAAAAAAATAAAAAATAAAAAAATAAAAAATTAGGCCTTTTTTTTGCTATATAGTTTAGATTTTAGATTTAAAGTTTCATTTATTTAGATTTTAGATAACTTAGTCTCGTTTTATTTGAAAATAAAAAATATTTTTGAATTTTTTTGCTAATTTCAGTCTTGGCTCAGGGATTTGTCATATATCTTTTCTGCTGAGGCTAAAATTTTGATGTGGGATTAATGTTTATCATTTTCATGTGGTTCATTTAAAGATTAGCGATATGAATGTGATCTCTGGTTAAAATTACGTGGTTATTTAAAGCATTTAATCTTTCGAATTTTAATTGCTAGAATATTGTTAAAACATTGAGCATTTATCGATTATCTCGCATTTGGAAAAAGTTAACCTTTGTTTGAGTTATTTGATGGTAAATGATTGTTAATGAGCTCATATTTCTGCAAGCATTTGATAAATAATCATTCAGTCATTAACTCCATAAGGCACTGGTCTATTAACTTAATAAAATCAAATAAGTGCTTGTTTTCCCTTGTGTCTCCCAACCCAACTGGTCCCATGGGGTCTACCCCCCTTAGCCGCGGGAGACAGGCTTAAACGGAGAGATCGGGGATCAGGGTGACAACCCTCGATCTGAGCATTGTCGTGACAATCTATGCAACAACAGGGACAATTGCTAGGTCAAGGGCAACAATGGAGCAATAGCCCACTGTCACCTCAGCTAAAGCTCCCTACTCTTTATGAACTTTCAACGATGGGAGGAGACACAGTATGATAAGGATCACAAAGATGAATAGATCAAAAATAGATGAAGGGTGATCCTAGAAGCCTATTCACAAGAGAGGCTCAAGACTGTGGATTTCTTGTCTTGGAAGACAAAATGGAAAGCTCTCTAGGAAGGGCTTGGGGAGAATTTCAAGGGGTAGGTTTTGAGTATGTGTCTTATAAAGGAGATCTCTAAGCCCTATAATTCTTGTGGAAACTTGGGGTTCCAATTGATCTTTGAAGAATTAACCTTGATAGTGCATGGGACCAAGTGGACCCGAGGTTAGGTCAAGAGGATAGGATTTAGCAACCAATGCTATACTTGATCTAATTAGGGAGGGGAATGGATCAAGGAATGAATTTTCAATGAAAGGAAATGCAAGGATCCCAGTGAGGTTTCTAGCCTAAGGGAAACAAAGGGAAATAATTGGTCTTTGAGTTAGGGATTGTGATACCTCAAGATCCCACCTTTAGAATCTCATGAAATTTTGAGGGCTTCTTAAGGACACACCAACACAGTTGTGGAACAAAAACCAAAGTATTTGGATGGCTAGATTGTGAGATAATTGATGCCCTAGGTAGGTAAGGCCTAAAAAAAGAAGGGAAGGTGAAAGAAACAAGCTTTAAAGTGATCACCAGAGGAGGAACAATGATTTGTCATTTGGGAGAGATGGAGTCAGGGAAGATTTAGAGTTTAGATTAATTTCCACTTGTCAAAGAGGCCTAAAAGACAACTTCGTTGGGCATTAGGGCTTAATGGAAGTAGCTTCAAGGTCATTTATACTTCGTTCAACAATATTTGGTGACTTTTCAAGACAAGGATGTCTCTAGGAACATTCATTCATTCAAACATGGCCCAATCATGATACAACACTATTTAGAGATTTAATTTCCACAATTTTCGTTCTAGGAATAGCAGCAAATTAATCCTCGAATAGTGAAAATCACAATATCATGAATGCAGCTAAATAAAAAATCAAAATAGAATTAACATAGTACTTACATGTAAGAAGAATATATGCAATCACCAACATATGCCAATCATCGAAGCTCCAAGAGAAAAGAGAATAACCAAACATCGAAATTCATCCATTCATCCAAAAAGTCTCATCCTCAAAAGATAGCGAAAATCTCACAAGAAGATATGATCCAATCCAAGTGATGATGATAAAATGAATTCGCATCACTTGTAATTATACACTTCTAATGAGTTTGATTTAGCTAATTAGTCCTACGTTAACCCCTACAATAAAATAATGTGCAAAATAACTAACTTTTGGTGACAAGCCCACCAAACTAGCTCATAAACAAAAGAATAAGCCTCTCAAGAGGTTGAATAATGAATATCGCATATTGTTGGGCCTTGGAGGAGGCCTGATGGATTCCATATGTGACATAATGTGTAGTTGAACCATAGTTGCAGGAATCGCCCCCCCCCCCC
>APFE031536063.1:0-10892 GCA_000404065.3 Pinus taeda | reverse complement strand
GAGGAAGAAGACAAGCAAAATCTAAATTCTGTTATGGAAGAAGATGAGATAGATAGGTCTCATATATAGCTGGCGAAAGATATAAAGACACCAAGTGAAGGGCTTGAGGAGATTGAAGAGGAGACCATCAAAGAGTTTCTGAGTCATAAAGTGAACTTGGAACAACAAGGAGATATGACGGATAAAACATCAAGTGGTCTTATGTTTTTAAAATTGATAGCTTGTCTATGGATACATAAAAAATGCAGGAGAATATTAATGCAGATGGTGAGACAAGGATAGCTCTTGGAGAAGGTAAACAACAAGATATTAAAGGCAAACTTGAAGAAGAGACTATGTTAGCTAAAAACATAGTAAATGATCATCAATTCACCATGATGATAGGCACAGTGGAATTAACCATGGAAGCTATTGAGACAGTCAATAAAAAAGAAGGATATCTACTAAAAGAAATTATGAAGGAATAAACCTATGCAAAGGATTTAACCTTGGGAGAAGGAACATTTGATGATTGGTCACTAACAAAGGAGGGTTTTGCAGAGGATAAACAATATTTTGAAGCTATCAAAAGTATGGAAAAGTATCTTTCAAAAGATGAATACTCTGGAGTAAAGGATAAGGGAGAATATCTCTTGAATGAGGAAGGCAGTGACTTATTGCAACAGAAAGAACTTAGTAATGAAACTATTACAACACAGGGACGATTTCTTGTGGGAAAAAGAGATGAAGTTTAGTTTGAAGAACTGATATGTGAAACAATAGTTGAGATTGTTAATCCTTGTAATTTTCAAATGGACAATTCATTTATAAATGTGGGGATTATAAGTGATGATGAAGTACTTGCGAAGTGTTACAAAGAAATTGCATTGTTGGAGTATTTGCTAGGAAATTCAGAGTATGACAGTGTGATTGAAGACGAAGAAGTTCAATACAGTGAACAAGGATAGAAAGAAATCATTAGATCAAATGGTGTGGAGGAGAGACTAGTTGACAGTCTCATGAATTATTTTGAGAATTCAAAATAGAATACTGATGTGCTGATAGAGGAGAAAGGAACAGAGCAACAAAATGAATTGTTGCCAAAGGAAGATAACGCATAGAAGCCTTATGTTTTTTATTTTAACAAGTGTTTTGTGAGTGCAGGTTTAGTTGCATATGTTGGAGGAAATTTGGCACAGATGAGCAGCCAAATAAAAATGAAAGAAAAAGATTTTGTGGAAGAATTTAATCCATGGAACAGAGATGCTCAATCGCTGGAGAGAATGTTGGAAAGCCATGATTCAGTGCAGATAGAAATAATCATGGAAGAGGGTAAGGATGAAAGGGAGGCAGTAAGTGTAAGAGTCAAAGAAAAACTTGGAGCAAGAGAAAGAGCAATGTCTACAATGGTGGCAAGAGCGAAAGTAGAAGAAAAATTAAACCAACAACTGCAAAGTGAAAGTAACCAACAGAAGTTTGAAGAGTTAGTGGACAGCAGCAACAAACTGAAACAAAGAGAAAGAGGAAGAAGTAAGAGGCAGAATATAGACCAGTCCAAGGATGAACTGGAGACAGAGATTGAAGAATTATGGCAGTTGATGATGAAATAGTCCATGTGGAGGAAATTGATAGCAACAGGAAGGATGATGAATTAGAACTTGAACCTGATTGACAAGGAGAGGAAGATGAAATAGAATACAACAAACATACAACAACAACAAGGGTGCAAGGAATTTGGGCAGCTACAAACTAAAGTTTGGGACCCTAGAGGTTTTCTATCAACTTATGAAGACACATGATCAGGAGATCATGAATATTTTCTACTTTGGGAGTCTGATGCAGGAGCATTCAACCCAAGAGAAAATAATTGTATTTTAGTAGACGTAGGGGGTCATTTGTTTTAAGGAGGTTGCATTCCTAAGTGTTGAATTAATGTAATATTTAGGCTTTTGAGTGAGAAGGATAGGAATTAATTAGATAAAGTGAGATATTTTGTAAATGCTCTCGAATGAAGGAGAACATGAGTGGTTAATAATGACGAGAGATTTAGAAATCAATTATAACTCTTAAGGTAGTTTCTTGATTTGAGGAACTAGAGAGCACATTTAGGAATCAATTCAGTAGATTAAGGATCTGGTCCAGAATTAGTTCAACAAAACCTTTCTGGTATAAATGTAAGACTACGGGCATAGTGTAAAGGGAGGAGGCCACTGATATTGAAGATCAGGCTTGAGAGGCAGAGAGTCTCGATATGTAATCAATTATTTGTATTTATATAATAGAGAGGTTTATCCTTAAACTGTATAAAGGAGTGTGTTTCAAGTATTGATTGATGTTTTATGAGTGAATTAGAATTTTGTATGATATATGTGTGCAGGAAGAGTTCTGTAGAATACACAGAGGAGAAGAATGATTCGGAGGAGTCATAATAGATCATCGAATCTAATTGAAGGATCAAAGTGAAGCTCTGGAGAGGTAGCAAAGTGAGAATTCGCGAAGTTAAGCTCAAAGGAAGTTGAGCAGTGGAAGAGCGGAAAGAATGAAACGATTGAAGAAACCTGAAATAACAGAGTAGACACTGAAGAAACGAAGTAAATTCAAAGAAAAAGGGTCGAACGAAGAAGCAAGTCATCGATGGATGGAAATCGTAGCATCTCAGAGATCAAAAATCATTGGGCATTAACAAGCTCAAGCTTTAGTCAAGAAGGAAGGTGGATTTAAAATTATAAGCAGTTTATCAGGCAGAGGAAGAATGGTAAGTGGTATTGAAGGGTGAGCACCCGATTCCACTCATCAAGCGACACGTAGCAGCAAGGAGGAGAGAGGAAAACTCTTTTCAGGTGTTTAATCCCCGTGCTTGTTGTCTACTCAAAATCACTGTGGACCGTCAGATCCACTAATTACAGATCAACAGTGGAGGACTATCGAGCAAGATGTGTTTGTTTAGAGAAGACATTAGTCATTGATCTGATGGTGGAATATCAACGACGGAGATCAATTCACATCGCAAATGTTATATGGAGTTGGATTGGAAAACAAATGTAACAAGCGATATGGCGAATCTGATAATGTTATTGAGCGTGACTTATATGAATTGAAGTTCGTTATGTTAATCGCATATCGGAGGAGATGGAGTCGTGTGTTAATGTGACTGTGGAGATGGAAATTTGCAATAACGATAAAGGTAATCCTTGTTAAATTTTCAAAGATCGTATTTTAAGCGGAAAAGGTATGATTATGCATGCTTTATGGGTATTTCCATTATAAATGGTTTAATAATAAAAGCGTCGATATGGAGGATTATGTAGTAAGTCTAAGATTACAAAAGATTAAAGTGGGGGTTTAATTATATGCGGGAATAAGAATTAATGAAGGATTACAAGCGTTGAGTGAGTCTCGGTATTAAAGTGAATGAAGTTTATAAGGGTTAATGAGTCCCGATAGAAAGTAAAGAATGGATTGAAGGTTAGACTTGGCTAGTCTATAAATTATTCTGCAGAGATTAAGAAAGGGGCCTTAACCATATTATAAGTGAAGATTTGATTCCTTAAAGAGTTAAAATTCCTAGGACAAATGTGCTTATGCATTTTACATGCACACTGTGGGTGTAAGCGAGGGTAACCCTGTGTCAAATTTCCATGATTTTTAATCCCTTTTGATATTGTATAAATCCATAAAAATACTCATGATGCATTCCTCCCATCACAACTTAAGGAGCATTCTTTCACTCCAATCTCTAAAGAATAAATGATCATAAGTTTTGAGGATAAAATTAGCAAGCTAAAAAAGTAATTATTATAATACTTTTTAAACCATCCCTAGCTCTTAAGGAGTTGACATGCCATCCCATTTACTAAGTAATCTACTAAAAATCACAATTTAAGAAAGGATAGGAGGCCTCATCATGAGTCAACCTACCATGATCATAAGATCTAGTGGAGTGAGATTACCACTTCTAGCTACCAAGCCAGGGTAATGGCCCTTGGCCTTTTGGTCAAAGGACAAGAGGTCTCATCACGTATCGGCTTGTTCACCTCATTAGCTCTAGTGAAAGGCATTGTTATGAATTGGTTAACGTGCCAGAATAATGGCCTTATGTAAATGCTTATATTTATATATATATATTTATTTATATATATATTATATATTATATAATATAGATAATTGAAACTTCCTTAGTAAATGGGATAATGACATCTCAAAGGGTTATAAAGACAACCTTGTCGAGGCTATGGACGCCTGCTACCAACAGAGGCCATGTCTGTGGTATTGAAGTAATTCGAAAATTACAATATAGCTTGGCTATTTTGTTCCTTCAAAATTAATAAGGAAATATCGTTAAATTTATTATTGATATCTATAAAATCCTCTTAGAAAGTGGTGATGTTCGGTTGTCCATGAGTTTTTCATTATAATTCTAAATACTAGGAATATTTTTTTTATTTTGGAAATCCAACATTATAAATTAATCTTCTTTATTCTCTCTAATGATGTACTTGATGCAACTATTGTTTCCATCCATCTATTATTTGTAGAAATCTCCACATGTCTTTATTTTGTATGCACCCTCTATGGATCATAATAATTTGAGTTATCATTACATCACACGAGTCATAAAAATCTCAATGATCTCCTCACATGTCATAGATACACTCCACTTTTTATTCTTTCCATTTGATGGTTACTCTATTGCACTACATTAATACATGCTTATCCTCCAATTGTGAAAAACCTATCATCCATTAAAACCTAATTAACGACCACAAACGTCATTTATCTTTATTGGGGGGCAAGTTGGCACTAACATATGACTTATTATTTGAATTTTCAAATACCATTGCATGCCATGATCACTGAGCCTCTATACTCCGTGCAGAATTACTATTATTATATATTTTGAACTTTGTTGTTTCCAACTACAAAATTGTGTCATGTTGAACAATAACAATGGGTGTCCATTTGGTCCGATATGAACCTATTCAATTACAGGGTTGAGAACAGGTGCGCAACATCTTGATTCAAGTTGGATGGATGGAGTATTTTGAGTGGTTATAGGGTTTCGATAATGAGATAACATTAGAATTCACAAAGAATTTGGACAATAACACAACAATAGAGAAAAATATACAGATACAAGTAAGTGAAGGTGCAATAGTGGAAGTAACAAGTCTTCTGACAGAAGGAGAAAAGTGGTACGAGATACACACTTCTCTCGAGAACGCGAACCTCCTGTTTCCAAATACTGGTGAAGAATTGATCAAAAAAGGAAAGGGGTATAACCCCAATTCATTGTCGGAATCGTGGAAAGATGTAACATGGATTGTCCAAAGATCCTGCAATATTATTTTTCTGCTTTGTAGTTGTTGTTACCTAAGAAACAACTTGATTGTAATTAACATGTTATAAAATGTATTAATGATTGTATATTAATATCATTTATAATCCAAATTTAAAATTTTCCATATTATTGGTAATTTTTTATTGAAAAAAAAACTTATTTATTATATTTCAAAGTTCCGTCTCTATCTAAATTTTTTAAAAACAAAAAATTATTTGGAGACATGTGATTTTATGGACACGTTACACAAGATTACCCATCATTATAAATGAATTAACACACTTCCATATATCATATATATAATTTTTTTTATAAATAATAAAACATAGTCATATTTATAATTATGTATATTGACTTAATAAATAAAAAGAAATGTATATATGAAAAGCCACTTTATATTGTTGTTAAATATAATTTAGGGTATTGATATTTATATTTTTATTAAATTAGTTTTCAAATATATCAATAATTTTAATTTTAATAAAATTGATAAATATTTTTATTTCATTATCATATGATATTATAAAAGAAGAAGATTAAGGGTTTTAGGGAAAAAATGTGCTATATAGTCTAAATGTGGAGAATGATGTTATCACTGTAAAATATAAGATTAGCATGACCACACTATATCATTATTTCAGAGTCACATAAAAATTGTGATTTATAAGCCATTATTTCAACATGGAAACACCAAATATAAATAGAGAAGTATCGATATCCCCATTCAAATATAAATAGAGGAACAAAATGATATATTGCATGCAAATGTAGAGCTATTTTGTCTTGGAGTGAAAATAAAGGGGTTTGAATGGGCCAAGTCAATGAATTTTTATATACAAATAATGTGTATATGCTTTGAAAAATATGCATTATGCTTGACAACAAAACTCACAATCTTGATGGTCATGAAATCCTCCTCATACAAAAATGACACTCACTGGGAATTCATAGTGTCAATAATGGCATCTAAAAGTTATTTTTGGAATGTCCTGATCCCAAACTCTGATTTGGTGATAACCTGAGCGAAGGTCAATATTTGAGAATTACTTGGCCCCTTTCAGTTCATCTATTAGCTCATAGATCTCAGGGATAGGATAATGATTCTTTATGGTATTTTTGTTTAGAAACCGATAATCTATGCACATTCTTAATGATCCATCTTTCTTCTTGACCAATACTATTGATGAAGCAAAAAGGCTCGAGTTTGGTCAAATGTGTCCTAATACCAAAACCTCCTAGATTTCTTTCTTTATCTCATCCTTATATAATTTAGATTGTCGGTAAGGGGTAGTGATGACATCTTGGACCCCTTCCTCTAGTTCAATGATGTGCTCGATTCCCCTATCTAGTGGTCATCCTGGGGGGTATATCTCCAAAAATCTTCTGGTGTTTTTGCAACAATGCCATGATGTTAGGGGGATACTCATGTTGTTTTGTTGATTTCTTCTCCATGATTCTACACTCCACCGCCCATATAATATCCCCATGTCAAAGATCTGCCTCCATCCTGTTGGATGTCACAATCTTGGGCGGATATGTGTGCATTCCTGTCAATATTAACTTCTTACCATCTGGCACTGTGAATGAAAATTCCAAGTCTTGATATTTTACTGTGTGGGTCTTAATTGAATATAGCCATTGAACCCCTAATACTACATGAGAGTACGGCCAATCCACTACAAAAAAGTTGTCGGTAAGTGTGTAGTTCCCCATTGATAGATTCATATTAGGGACTATTTTAGTGCAAGGCATGCGGTTATGCTGCTTTCTAGGGATCAGAATTGTAAATCCCCCAAACTCTTTTGTCGACAGTCCCCTTCTAGCTACAAATTCTGCATCAATGAAGTTGTGGGAGGCCCCTCCATCAATCAGCATAGTTACTTTCTATCCCTGTATAGTGCCCCTAATCCTAAGAGTGTGATACCGTGGGACCCCTGTGAGAGAGGAAATAATCCCTTCCTGGGTCTCGTCCTATATTTCCCCCATGCACTATGATTCTCCTTGACTTGGTTTTGGTTTCTCATCTTCATCTTCGCTTTCAGAAAATACTTCAATATAGTGGGCCTTCCCTTTTATACACCAATGCCCTAGTGCCCCAGGTTCATGACAAGAGAAACATAGTCTTCTCCTTCTGAGATCTATCATGGTTTCATCATCCAACTGGCTCTTCCCGGATGGCTCCCCATGTTGCTCCTTGATTTCTTTCCCCTTTTGAGGGACAGTTGGTTTGGGTAGGAACCTGGCCTTGGGTACTCCATCTTGCATGTCTCTTGCTTTGCTGATTAAATCCTACAAGGTCGCGGGTTGATAGGATTTGACCCAACAAAGCAAAGGTTCTGACAACCCTTCTATAAATAACATAACAGTTCAAGCCATTGACAGGTCGGTGACATTACTACCAGTACCTGGAATTCTATGATATATGATTCAAAGCTTCCTATCTGTTGGAGCTGGGTAAGCTCTCGAAAGTACAATTTAGGGTCCTTCCTATCAAATCTTTCTATCAATCTCTGTATGAATTCTGTATAAGAGATGATGCTTGTATGCCCTAGAGTGACCATGTCGTTTTTCCACCATTCGTGTGCTTCTCCATCAAGACGAAGTGTGGCATATTTAATGGCATCCTTCTCACGCATGGGATTGAGTTGGAAATATGTATCTAGCTTCTGCACCCACAACTCCGCCGAACATTTTGTTGATCCCTCAAAATAAGGAAGAGTTACCTTTCCCTCTGCCTTTTGTAGATCCTTATTTGACAAAGGGCCCCCATATGTTGCTGTCTTCCTTTGATGTTTACTCCTCATGTAGTAATATTCATTGACAGTTAAGGTAGCTTTAACATTGGGAGGCAACATAACATACTCCTTCATCTAAGTTGTAATTGTTTCTGCAATTGGTGAAAGAGAGTCTTGCTCTCTGGAGAAATCATCCAAGAATAGCGGTATGGTTGGTCAGTTGAAAGGGCTACTCCGAGCGTTGGCATGCTCTTGTGACGGGCCATTGCCCCATATGTTCACTAGTTCATGTGACAAACCATCCCTTCGGAATGAGAACCGCCTTCCCCATTATTGCTTTGCACATTAGTTTGCCCCATCTATAGTTTAAGAAGTTCCATAATGGTATCTTGAGTAGCGGCAATCTTTTGTAATGCATCTACAAGTTTAGAACTTTCCTGATCACCCATTGGTTTTTCTTCTTCTGACTCTCCTCGGTCTTGGTTTTTGCCTTGACTTCTAGCCTTTTTTTCCCTTCCCATTAATAGTAATCCATTTTTGTTTCACCCTTCTTGGCATCCCACAGCTTTCCAAGATAGTGGTATATAGTGGCTCTCATACCACTATAATTAAACCTTTAGCTAATGTTTAGAGAATTGAAAATTCTAGTAAACAATGTTGGGTCAAAGGGAATCCATTTCATTATTGAAAATAGCTCCAGCCATATTTTGGGTGCATTACAAATTAAACAAGAGCAACTATAGATATAAGCAGCCTCTGGATAACATAGAATAGACGATTCACTGGGCCATTTTTACTACGGTTGACGTAGTGGGGGATTTCTTTATTGGCGTGTTGCTTCTCCAAGACTAAATCGGTTGCTACCCCCATCAAGGTTCGTGGCCCCCTCTTTCCCCTGTGTGCCACCCTCCCATCCTGATTTGCGCTTTCTTGAAACACGTTATTTGGCACCCTCATCCAGTTCAACTCCAATATTCGACTACGGCTCCAACAGACCCCATGATTTCCAACTACGGACTTTCAGCGGAGCATAATGTTCTCCAGTTGCGGACATAGGCAACTCGTCTCCCTTCGTGATGCTGATTTCCTCTCTGCGCCACACGAACAGAAGAGTCTGTTCACTAGCCATGGAGATGGATCGCTAATTTAATCAGCTGGCTAAGGCTCGTCCCTCTTGGTTTGATCAGAATGTTGGGTTATTGTCCCTTCTGACGCCTGTTGAAACTGAATCTATCTGTTGATGCACTTCCCTTTGATCATAGATAATCCTGTAGAGGCAATTTAAACTGACACTCATGACCGGGTAAACAAATGATGCCCAAAAACCCTCTCTAGATTAAAATAAAATAAAATACGTCAGACCAGCTATGGTGATCGGAGGGACCACTGAAGTTGGGTTGCCTCCTCATGTGAGAGAGATTATGTTGGAAATTAAATTCCAAAAATAAATTAACTAAACACTGCTTTGTTTTTCTCTACAAGATCTTAGCACAGGGAAGCTTAAAAAAAAAAATTATGAGTAGACAGAGTTTTTCCTCATACAAAATAAAACTTGTATTCATTAATCAAAGACAACTTAAGTTACAAATTTCTTCCTCTCTCTGAGAGGGATTCACCAATAACATTTCAACAAAAAGAATTAAACAGACTTCAACTACAAAAAATTACATTCACTGCTGTGTAAAACAAAATCTTACATTTACTACTGTAAAGAAAAATTTCTTTTACATGTTCTGCTACCCATTACATTTTGTTTCTTCAACAAAAAACATCTTCATGCTGCTATATTCTTCATATTCACACTGTTGTGTGTTTCACCCCGCGCTTCCCTCACATTACAATGGAAAAACTTTTCTTCACGCTATTGCGTGGTTGCTATTCGTATTCAACCAACACAAAAACATTACATATATAACTACAAAAATACTTGCATATGTTTTCTTGGCCCATACTTCCGTGGATAAAAATAATAATAAAATTAAAGACCTTTTACCAACATTCTACAAATGCAGTAAATTCCATTAAATTACTTCACTGGCAAACTGATGGTCTTCTGATCTGAATGATTTAATGAACAAAAATGGAGTCCCATGCTGCGAACTTCCTTGGCTAAGCTTCTCTTTAACTGCGTAGCTGAGAATTCAATGCGCAAGAGCTAGATCGCAACCTGCTTCTTCGCGCGTCCAAAAAATCGGGCAACTTGAACAAATGGATTGGTTTGACTAATGGTGCGATCTGCGATAGCTCAAGTCGCATTGCATCGCGAACTCAAGGCAGAGGGTTATTGCCCAGGAGTTTTGTGATCTGCGATCTGTGATCGCATCGCATCGTCGCAACACAGGGGACAAGTAGTGGAGGGAGCGATCTGATATTTGCAATCTTCTATTGCATCGCATCATGATCGGGGAAGCAGCAGGTTATCGTGCGATTTTTCTGCTGAAGTGTTCACGATCTCTGTTCAACTGTCGCTGCAGTTGAAATTATAATTTCAACACTCCCCTTTAATTTCAACTGCTGAGTTATCATTCATACCCAAACACTTCATCAAAAATTCAAACTATTACAGGCTCCCCCTAACTGTATGCATTGTCTCTTTTTGGCAGAGTCTTCTAAAAAAACTTAGATCGGCTGGAGAGCTCAAGGGACTTTCGGACTGTATTTCCTTCCTTCTCCATACTTGTGTAACTTTCTTATTTTTCATGGTTCTAGCTTGTGTAAGAGCCCATGTCAAGTTACAATCACATGCCGTATGACCAATGTTATGACACTTGAAGCATTCTACATTGTTCATGAATAAGATTTCATGATTTCTTCCTATAAAATTGTTTCTTGGAGGTTGT
>APFE031536054.1:36842-81087 GCA_000404065.3 Pinus taeda | reverse complement strand
TTTTATATGGTTTTTTTTTTAAATTATATGAATATTGCGTTATTATATATTTATGTTTATGTATATTTTGATATTATAAATTGGGTTCAGAGTATATTGTAAAATTATTTTTTTTTCGTTAAGAGTTCGAAGGAAATAGATTAACTACTCAAGACTTAGAGGTATGTGATAGGAGTGAAAACCTACCTCTTCAGGGACCACCAACGAATAATTCCAAGTTGCATGGTTTTCTTTGAATAACGGTGATGATTCAACTTGCATTCATGGATAACAATATGTGATAGTTTTCCACACTATTGGTTTGACAACTCAGTTATGATAGGTTTTCTCATTATGTAATATATATAACTATTTTTGTTTTGCTAAGAGCTCAAAGGAAATAGATTAACTACCCAAGACCCAGAGGTATGTGACAAGAGTGAAAACCTACCCCCTTGGGGACCACCAACGAATAATTCCAAGTGGCATGGTTTTCTTTGAATAACAGTAATGAGTCAGCCTGCATTCCCTGGATAACAGCAGTGATAGTTGTCCACACTATGGTTTTGACAACTGAGTTTATGATATGGTTCTCATTGTTATATTATATATATAATATATATATATATATATATATATATTATATATATATATATATATTATTATATGATGAGTATATATTTTCTTATTAAATTTTATTCTTATGAACATATATTAAGTTCATAATAAATATGTTTTCCATAATACTTTTGTGATCCAAAAATTATGATTTTTTACAACTGATTGTTTGAATTATATTATTTTTTCTTAAAGTTTTACCAAACTTTATAGACTTATATTTCTTATTATATATAATATATATATTATATATAATATATATATATATAAAGGCTTGGCAGGCTAGGACCAACCCTAATATTGAATGAAAGAACAACCTTCCCAACAATCAAATGTTACCACAAGGATCAATGTTGGATCAAAGAATGATTTCCCCAACAACAAGATATTGTCGTAGCCTAGATTATGATAGACTCAGTCAAGCTTGGATGTCCACTCTCAAACCCTTCCCATAAGATTTGACCATAAAACATATTAAAAATTAAAACACACACAACAAAACTAGTTTACATCTCATAGATTATGGACCTTATACATAAAATCCAGCATAACTTTGGATCTATCAAGTGTAGTACAAACCTCTTTATGAGTACAAAACTTGAAGAAAGTTTACACCTTGAAAGATTCAATTCCTCTAGACTCTTGCTAAATCTAAAGTTCTTAATAATATTATTTATATTTATATAAGTTTCACATGTCTCTATATATAGAAATATTTTTTTTTTTTAATTTGATTAAATATATAATATATTATAATATAGTTTGGAAAAATACCAGCGAGGAATCAATATTTTAAATTCAAACTTGCAAGCTTTATATTCTGCAAAATATACGCTACTATTATTAAGGAAACTTGCATATGTATGCTACTGCAGAGAAGGAAACTAGTGTATATCCAATTTACTAATTTTTATGTATTCTATCAGATAATTATCTTTAATCAATGCATCAATAAATTAATTACTTTTCAGTACACAGTAAATAACATAAAGAAATCACATCAAACACACATAGGACACCAAGATTTTTAGGAGGAAACCCAACGTGGGAGAAAACCACCGATGTTGTTGTCTTTGTCTTCTTCTTATGATATAAGGAATAATATTATATTTGTACTGATGCAGACTTTTTTTAGTATGTAAGCACCCACATGTAGAAGGCTACAATCTTCTCTCGTTCTCCAAAACCCACTAGAAGGGAGCTACAACCACATGAACTCATTTACCGGCTCCTATTGGAAGGAAGCTCCTACTTGAAGGAAGCTCCTACCCCCTCTTTGAAGGTTGTCGCCCTCAACTCCTTGTGGACTACTTTTTAAAATGTTTCAGACAGGATCCACCTGTCAAACAATCATCACACAGCCTGTAGGCCACCTTTCATCAAATTTTCAATCTGGACCCATATCAACCATAAACCCAAACAAACTAAAGCACTAAACCTGAGACATTATCACATTACAAATCAACTGAAATTATAAAGCATCAAGTTACTTAATTCAGAACCCAACCAAAAGCAACAAATATGAAATTATGTATGTGATTGTACTGAATATGACCTGCGTATCTACGTGTTTTATCTGTATAACACCTGTGTATAGATCTCATAATACTGAACACTAAATCATTAATCAGCGAAACTTTCATAGACCATTTCACCAGCTTCAGATCAATGAATTAATCACAGATTTATGAATCAGTTTTACTCATTCAAACTTTTGTGTCATTAAAACTTATCAATTCAACCAAGTCACCTCAATCATGATAAATACATCATTAATAAACAACAGCAAGCAAACCAGACAACTTCAACTGAAAAAATTAATCAATAGATTTGTAAACATCAATCATCAGATCTATAAACATTAGTCATCATATCAAACCCTAATTTGTGTACGCAACTTCCACAAGGAATATTAGTGTATGTATGCCCTTACCATGCACAACACTTGCATACAAATCTGCACATACTAAAAATGATTTTGCAGAATATATCGTGACCATTCAAAGGTGGATCTGCATATGTACACAACTATGCCCAAACATAACTGCGTACAGATCTGAAAAAAGTTGTGACAAACATGATTTCACTTTATGCAACCTTTATTATCAACACTACAGACTTATTAATAAATCATTTAGATCACAATATCACAGTTTCGTCAATATTAGACATTTCAACAAGTAAATCAATAAAGCAGTCATGTCAACATATTTTAGATGTTTCAAATCTGAGTCTTCTCCTTGCTCCCTAGTGCACACTTGTTTCAAATCAATCCATTCATATACAAATCAATAATTTCACACCTAACACTTTGATCTCCATCCCCTTATATAACTTTAGCCTTAGCCAATCCCTTAGTAATGTCATTGGTATTCTTTGACGGGATCAAATAATTATTGTCGCACTCATTACTATGGGCCAATGCCATGGTAAAAACCCCTGGTATCAAGATTACCATGGTACGGATTATGTATGGGACTTTTATTCTCAATATCTACATATGTACGCAACCTTTTTGCATAATATCCGTGTATACTTTCCCAAACTTCATATTTGACATTCATATGACTTTGAAATGTCATTTAACTATTCATATCTCCTATAGAATTTGTACCAATATGCACACTCATAATGCTGACATCTTTATTAAGTAGGTTTCCATCAAGGCCAATACATTAGTTTTAATACCAACAATCTCCCCCTTTGGACTTGATGGAGATCAAATTGGTGTTTGGTCACCATCTGACCATCTGTAAACACTTGCAAACACACCTACAAATACCAATATTCTCCAAACATTCTTCTCCAAACACCAAGCTTATTTCCCCCTTTGACATCAACGGAAAAGGGTTGATCAATGTTGAATAAATACTATGAAAAGAGGTTCATTGTAGGTCTGATTTGTTGAATATGAGAAAGTCTACATGTTGACCATTCCCCCCCTAAGCATATGTTGAACCTTCTAAAGATATTCAATAGAGTACAAGAAAAAATTACCTTACTTATGACCAATGACTCATGATGACATCAATTTCCCAACACATTGGGGTTACATATTTAACCCAACATTACATCAACTGCCCAAAATAATGGGATTACATACAGAGAATGACTTGATCCCAATAACCCAAACATGAATGAATATTCTAATGGATACATCATGGGTCATTACACGACCTTTACGTCAAGGGACATATATGACATATATAACCAAAACAAGGACCTCAACAATGAGGTTGAATATCATGATAGTCATCAGCAACCACCATATACCATGTAGGAACTTGGAACATGAAAATCTGATAGTAGCAAGATAAAATAAATATGAGCATCCTCGTCAACATGGTACCAATCATCAATACCGACCATAGCGGACACCTTCTCTTCATCAAGCATGTCAATAGATAACTTTATCATTTGGAATGCATGCATCATTGATAACTACTGACAAATCAACAACATATAAATCTCCAACAGTAACTGAGAATTATCCAGAAATTAGAAAATGTATGCAACAAGACATGCTTATGGAATCATAATTCCAACAAGGGACCTTAGGATTATAAGAGTTTCTCCCCCTGAACCAACAATTGTAGGAAAAAAATTGTCAAAAAAATAAGTCCAAACATGAAATGGTGAATGCATATAAGAGGCTCCCCCTGAATCTGTGCCATTTTTAGCAATCACTATTATGTATACACATCTCAACTCAAAAACCACATACATATGTGACTATCCTTCACATAATCCATGTACAAAAAGTAAATTGTAGTAATTTACAATCACAACTCCCCCTGAACATGACATAATTGTCAAAATAATTAACAGAGTGATGAAGTAGGAATCATTCCTAATTTATGTTTGAGATGTTCAAAGGAATCTACAACTTGTTCCTTTGAAGGAACATACTCCAATTTTACTTTTTGTTCAAGCACATGTTTTCTTAGAAAATGATATTTGATTGGAATGTGCTTGGTTTTTTAGTGCATGACAGGATTCTTAGACCTACTTATGGCACTAGTATTATCACAAAGAATAGGTATAGGTTGAGGAAAAGTGACTTTAATTTCTTGCAATGTTTGGATCATCCATAGAAGTTGAGTACAACAAGATACAACAACAACATATTATGCATCAACATTAGATAAAGTGATGGAGCTTTGTTTCTTATTGAACCATGACACCAAGAGGGGTCCCAAATAAAATGCTCCTCCACTAGTGATCATCAATCTTACCTACCCAATCTGCATCTATGTAAGCATGAAGTGCAAAGTCTATATTTTTGGGTTACCATAGACAAAAATCTTGAGTTCCTTGTAGATACTTGAATATTCTCTTAATTTCTTGGAGATAAGTTTCCTTAGGATTTGCTTGAAATTGTCCAACAATTCCAATTACATGCATATTGTCTAGTCTTGTAATTATAAGGTAGAGCAAGTTGCCAATTATATATCTATATTCTGGTTGATTTACTGAAGGAGAATTGTTATTTTGACTAAGATTGCATCATTTTACCATTGGTGTGTATACTGGCTTGTAGTCTTCCATTCCATATGTCTCCAAAATTTGTTTGAGGTACTTGGTTTGAGAAAGAAAGATACCATTCTCAGTTTATTGAACTTGAATACCAAGAAAGTATGTTAGTTCACCAAGTAGAGACATTTCAAAATTCTTGTTGCATAACTGAAGCAAATCCTTGACTCATAGATACTACATTGCTTCCAAAAATGATGACACCTACATAAACAACAACTATCAAAAGTTTATCTTTATCAATTTTAATATACAGGTTTCTATCTATAGACCCCTTTTTGAACCCTTGTTGTTGAAGGTACATGTCAAGATGATAATACCATGCAAGAGTAGATTTTTCTAATCCACGCAATGTCTTCTTGAGTTCTCACACAAGATTTTTATCATTTCCGAGAATGAACCCTTTAGGTTGTTCTATATAGAACTCTTCTTCTAGATCACCATTTAAGAATGAAGATTTAATTTCCATTTCATATACTTTAAAGCTGTGAAAACTTGAAAATGCAAGACACATTATTATGGCTTCAAGTCTAGCTACAGGTGAAAATGTTCCTTCAATGTCTATCCCTTCCTGTTGAGCGTAACCTTTGGCAACAAGTCATGCTTTTGTTTTGAATTACTTCTCCATTTTCATTCAATTTGTTTTTGAACACCCATTTTGTCCAAATAATATTTTTAACACGAAGCCTTGGTACTAATTCGCATGTATGGTTGTTTTTTGTTTGATCAAGTTCTTCATGCATTTCCTTAACCCAACATTCATCTTTTCTTGCTTGATTCACATTTTGAGGTTCAACTGTGGATAGTAAGGCTAAGTATCTAGAAGTTCTAATAAGAGTTATTATAGTTTATATCCATGTTTCCTTTTCACCTATAGTTTGATATTCATGATGAATTTTCTAAACATATCTTGAAGGAGTCTTTTCTAATGTATCAATATCTTCATTTCCTTCTTTTGATACCTCTCTATTTCCTCCCCCTACAACCTTTTAGCTTGTAGTAGGGAGAGGTTCGACATCTGCAAGTTCTTCTCTTTTGGTACCTATGGATGCTTCATCAATTACAAAATCTATGCACAATATTTTGAAGCCTTTTGTTAAGACATTTATATCCCTTACTTCTAGAAGATTATATAAGAAGGATTCATTCACCAACTCTAGATTCAAATTTTCCAAGCTTATCATCATTGTTCTTTATGTAACATTTTCTTCCAAAAATTCTAAAGTGTTTGACAGTTGTAGGCTTACCATACCATAGTTCATATGGATTTCTATCATTGTTTACTTGAACATGAACTTTGTTAAGAATATGCACGGTTGTCTGTGTTGCTTCCCCAAGAAGGTATGTGGTGTTCCTGACTCATCAAGCATGGCACGTACCATTTGTTGGATTGTTTTGTTCATTCTTTCTGCTACTCCATTTTGTTGAGTAGTCTTAGCCATAAACAATTATCTTTTGATGCCATGTTGTTCACAAAAAATAAAAAAATCATCTAATATAAACTCTCCCCCTCTATCAGATCTAAGACATTTCATTTTCAAATCTAACTAATTTTCTACTAGAGACTTGAATACTTTAAATTTATCAAATTCTTTATCTTTATATTTTAGTAAGCCAATCCAACACATTGTTATAAAATCGTCACTGAATAATATGAAGTATTGTTCGCCACGACGAATTTTTTTTCATAAGACCACATAAATTAGTATGAATAAGTTCAAGTGGCTTACAATAAGTGCCTTGCTTAGCATTAAATTGAACTATGGTTTGGTTACCAAATTGACATGATTTCCATATGTTATTTTGAGGTGGAGAGATGTTGGGAAAGTCATAAAACGCTACCATTCTTCTTGATTTGTATAATTGAGAAAAGATAAGGTGTCCCAACCTTTTGTGCCAAAGCCAACTTTCTTCAGATTTTCTTAAGTAACAATGTTCTTGACTGCCTTCCAAGAAATAGGAATTTCCTAGAGTTCTTGTTCCCTTCATTATGATCTTAATTGTGTTCATATTTCTTACCACATAGTTATTTGATCTCAAAACAACTTCATTCTCTTCATCACACATTTGACTAACACTTAACAAGTTATGTCTTAATCCATCAACAAATAAAACATTTTTACCCTTGACCTTTTTCTTTGACAACACGACTCCTTTCCCTTTGATAGCAGTAGGTGAGTTATTACCAACAGTTACATTCTTTTCTTTAATTGTTTCATTAAAATACATAAGCTTATCTTTGTCACATGTCATATTATTCAACCATTCATTGTAAATGTACCACAAATTTTCTTGATCTCCTACATACAAAGCTAGACCAGAATTTTTAGAATTTGTAGTTTTCTTTTTCCATACCTTGGATGTTATTGTCTTCTGCTCATGTTGGTGCTTATGCATTCAGTTTCTTTATGAATAAAAATTATTGCATAGAGAACATTAAATTTCATCTCGAAGAGGTGAGAAAATATTATAAGAATATTTCTTTGCCCCAATCCCATTATTTTGTTTTCTTGCTTCTCTAGTCACAATAGTTTTATAAGTGACACACTCAACAACTTCGTCCAAAATTATTATAAGTGAAGCAATGACCATTGAAGTAGGAGTACTTGGTGGTATAATACCTTCATGAGTAGCTTCCCCTTTGATTATGGTAAGGTTGTTTTTCTTGAGAGATGTTTGATCCTTCATTATTTTTCTGAGAGCTATACTTATGATGGTTTATTCCTTTTACTGCTTTAAGGTAGCTTCCTATACATGTTTCAGAAGAATTTATTGGTTTTAATGATTCACCAATTGAATTTTATTCAAGACTTGTCTTGATTAGAGGAGAGCATTGCACTTTGACGATTTATTCTAAAGTCTCAGATCCATTTAGAAAATCTAAGATTCATAGCCTTTATTTTCTCAAGTTCCTTTCTTAGACTCATTATTTCAAGTTCTAAGTTTTCACAATGCTTTTCCTTTTCTAGAACTCATTTATTCAAAACTTCTTAAGCTAATTTAGCTTCTTCTAGATAGATTTTTAGCTGAGTTATTTATTCAATAAGAGTATTTTCCTTATAGATTTCCTTTTCTTCTATAGCATCCATAAAAACATCATCAGATTCATCTACACATTTTTATTTGAATGCCATAAGAAATTGATAGTCTTGATTAGATTAAACATCGTCATTATTGGGAGAATATTCACTATCTTCTAGAGTATTAAAGCTTTTCTTGTTATCAAACCTTCCTTTAACATTACCTTTTGAAGAATTATTTCCTTTCTCATGATTTTATTTATAAGGACATTTAACAACACAAAAACCAACCCTTCCATAAGAAAAACATTTGAAAGGAAGATTACCTCTAAACGTTTCAGTTCCTACTGGGAGTTTTTTCACGAAATTCACTTCTTCTTCAACTGAAATGTAACATGTTTCCTTAAGTTCTTCCTTTTCCTTTACTTTATATGTAGCTTTGAATGTTGCTTCTCTGATATCCAATGGACCCCCTTTTCTCTTTTTATAACCTGTTAAAATCCCATGGAGTTGTTCAATAGTGAGATTCTTCAAATCTTGCTTTTTGCCAATGGCAGAGACTTTGGAATCAAACATTGGGGTTAGAGATCTTATGATTACCTCAACAACAATTGAATCTTTTAATTCATCACCAACCTTTTTCATTGGGTTAACAATCTCGTCTACCCTATGGAAAAGACTTGAAATACTTTCAATATTATGCATTATGAGAGTCTCATATTGAATTCTAAACATTTGAAGTATAATGCTCTTTACCTTAGTGTCCCCTTCATAGCTATAGATAATCTTGTCCCATATAGATTTTTCATATTCAACGACATAACCTTAAGAAATTATAATTCTTTTAAGTTTCCTAAGAGAGCATTGACCACCTTTACATTGGTCTCATATTGTTTCTTCCCTGCATCATCTGTGGGAATGGAGGATGGATATTGATAGCCTCCTTTAATGTTTGCCCATACATTAGCTCCAAGTGACTGCAAATATGCTCTCATTCTGACTTTCCAAAATACCAAGCTAGTTCCATTAAACAAAGGTGACCAGATAGAAGATACTCCCTCTTGATTGCTCATCTTGATGGATCTCCCTTTAAGCGATCAAGCTTGTTCTAAGGGACCCAAACTGAAACCAATTGTTCAAAAAATTACTGAGATGGGAGGGGGGGCTGAATCAATATTTTAAATTCAAACTTCCAAATTCTATACTCTAAAAAATATACACCATTGTTATTAAGGAAACCTACGTATGTACACTACTTCAAAGAAGGAAACCAACGTATATCCAATTTATTGATTTTTATTTATTCTATCAGATAGTTATCTTCAATTAGTGCATCAGTAGATTAATTACTTTTCAATGTGCAGTAAAGAACATAAATAAATCACAAAAAACACATATAGAACACCAGTATTTTTAGGTGGAAACCCATTGTGGGAGAAAATCATCGTCGTTGTTGTCTTTGTCTTGTTTCTTATGATATAAAGAAAAATATTACATTTGTACTAATGTAGACCCTTGTTAGTATGCAGGCACCCACGTGCAAAAGGCTACAATCTTCTCTTGTTCTCCAGCACCCACTAGAAGGGAGCTACAACCCCCTAAACTCGTTTACTAGCTCCTACTGAAAGGGAGCTCCTACCCCCTCTCTAAAGGTTGCCACTCTCAGCTCCTTGTGGACCACTTTTCAGAATATTAAAACTAGATCCACCTATCAAGCAATCATCACACAACCCGTAGGCCACCTTTCATCAAATTTTCAAATTGGACCCATATCAACCATAAATCCAAACAAACTGAAGCATTGAATCTGACACACTGTCACACTACAAATCAACTGAAATTCTGAAGCATCAAATCATTGAATGTAGAACCCAACCAGAAACAACAAATATGAAATTATATATGTGACTGTATTGAATAAGACTCGCATAGATACGTGTTTTATCTATATAACACCTACGTACAGATCTCAGAATATTGAAAACTAAATCATTAATCACTGAGCCATTCATAAAACATTTCATCAACTTCAGATCACTAAATTAATCATAGATTTCTGAACTAATTTCATATCATACACTCAGTCAAACTTGTGTGCCATTAAAACTGATCAATTCAACCAAGTCACCTCAATCATGATAAAGACATCATCGACAGACAACAATAATCAAACCAAACAATTTCAATTGTAAACATTAATCATCATATCTGTAAACATCAATCATCAAATCAAACCCTAGTTTGTGTATGTGACTTCCAGAAGGAATATCAACGTATGTACACGCTTACCATGCACAACACTCATGTACATATCTTCACATACTAAAAATTATTTCACATAATATATGTGTGACCCTTTAGAGGTGGATTCACGAATGTATGTGACTATGGCCAAATATACCTACGTACAAATCTGGAAAACTCTTGCTACAAAGACAATTTCACATTTTGCAACCTTTACTGTCAATACTACAAACTTCTTAATAAATCATTTATATCACAGTATCACAGTTTCATAAATATCAGACATTTGTAGCAAGTAATAAATCAAGCATTCATGTCAACATATTTCAGATTTGAGTCTTCTCCTTGCAACCTGATGCACGTCTTTTTCAAATCAATTCATTCATAGAATGCTCAATACTTTCACACCTAATACTTTGATCTCCATCAACTTATTTATCTTTATCCTTAGCCAATACCTTAGGTCAACCCCTTAGTAATGTAGTTGGTATTCTTTGATAGGATCAAATAACCATTGTCGCACCCATTACTATGGGCCAATACCATGGTAAAGACCCTTATTATCCATAATACCATGGTGTGAATTATGTACGCAACTTTTATTCTCAACACTTGCTTATGTACATGACCCTTCTACATAAGATCCGCGTATACTTTTCAAAACTTCATTTTTGACATTCAGCTGACTTTCGAAGTCATTTCTCTGTTCATATCTCTTTTAGCATCTGTACCAGTCTACATACTCATAATGTTGACATATTTATCAAGTGGGTTTCCATCAAGGCCAATACATTAGTCATAATGCCAACACACACACACACACACACATATATATAATTTTTTGAATTTTATTTCTTAACATTATATGTGTCACATTGATTATATATACAAAGAGAAAAATAAATATACACTTTAGAAAATAAAAATTATTGTAATATTGAATTGTAATAATTTATTAATTAAAAAATTAATATAAAGTTTGAAACATCAATGATTACAAAATGAATATAATTTTAATTTATATAATCAAACCAGAGAGAGAGAGAGAGACGAGAGAGGAGAGAGAGAAGAGAGAAGAGATAATTTTGATTAAGATTTTTATTTTTTATATGTTTTTAACTATATGCTCTAAAATATTATGATATGAATATGAACTAATACTATTTAAATTTATACATTTCACAATTTCTTCGGAAAAATTGTTTGTAATTTTATTAATAAAAACAAAATTACAATAAGCCCATAGGGGATACAGGAGACAGTGACATAATTTTCTGTTAAGGCACTCTGTGGAAACTCCATGAGCAAAAATTCAACCATGCTAAGGGTCCTGAGTGATTTTGATAACTTAGATGCCCCTAGGTTGCAACTACTCAAGCCACAAGTTAGGTGCCAGTCATCTCAGGATTTACATTACCTAGAAAAAAAAAAAAAAAAAAAAACTAATTTACAATGTAATAAATAGAATTGAATGAATTTATTATTTTTATTACCTTTTTATTTGAGTGAACATTATGTCTTTTATTACTCTTTTTTTTATTTAATGCTTCATTTTATGGATCCTATAATATCTTTCTGATATTGAGTGGATATTTAAATGTTTACACTCATTTACAACCACTATAACATATTCCTCGTAGAGAACTGTAAAGCGCACACAATAATCAATACATCAATTAACAAAATCTAAACTAAACTATATCTTACCTGATCTTAAGACTATACCTTACCCAATCTTGTAAATAAACACTATGATCAACCCTTCTATAATATTGATTAAATTATACTTAATATTAGAAATAAACATTGTGATCATTATTTTTACAATATTGATTAGAGTAGATGAGCACCATAGTTTTTCAAGAGAAAAATTGTATTTTCATTCATATTTCTATAGAAAAATTACATTTTGCATATAAACATGTATTTCATTCACTAGGTTATGCTAAAACATACATGTGGCCTGAGTGTCTGATAAAAAAACATATATAATTTTTAAAATATTTTCTGCAAAATTGCGGTGAAAGTTGTTGTTTAAACAACCCATCAAAGTGATACCAACATTATGTAGTTAAGCACCATTCATTACATAAAGAAAAAATAAAGTTCTAATCTAATATAATATGTAACAATGTCCAAAAACAAAAAAATATTAATGAAATATAAAAGGATTCATATCCAAAGGTCATTCTTGTGCATCGATTGTATATTTATCCATGAAAGGATAATGGAAAAACTGAAATGTTTTGTCCCTGCCACTTCATTCACTTGCCAAAGCCCCCAATCCATGTGCAAGCCTTCATTACAAATCTTGTCAACAGTCTCAATTTGTTCCTTGGAAATATGAATGCATGAGAAATAAAAATAAGCAGATATCAGATGCATGATATCCTCCAATATATGAGCAAGGGAAATGGTATCACACACTTGGGTCTCATTGACCTAATTCAGAACCAAGAAAGAGTCAGTGAAGATTTGAAGTTGTTCACATCCTTTTTCTAGAGCATAGGCTATTAGTGATCTATGAGCTAAAATTTCTTTTGAGTTGTTGGAGACCCGCCCCATACCCAACTTGACATGAAAATGATGATGTTCCAAAGTGTGAAGAAAAAATCCCCCCTCCGCCAAAACATATTGAACCCTCCTCCTTAGATGCCCCATCGAAATAACCCCAAAGGGAGTTAACATATGTTGTATCAACCATAATAGTCCTTGCCTGAGCAGTGGGTCTTGTCTATGGTATTGAGCCAAAATAGCAATACCATCATCTACAGCCTGCATAGAATAAGATAAAGAGTCATGAAAAAATCAATTTATTAAGAGCCAACCAAATACCCCAACTAAGAATTAGTGGGAGAGCTCAAAAATATCTAATTTCCCTATCCTCAACCCAAGCCTTCCAAATATCCAAAAATAACTCCCCCTAGTACATGCATGACCGAGGACGACCTATAGGCAACCCAAACTTGCTCAGAGAAGTGCAATGCAAAAAAACATTATCAATAGATTTTGAACTTTCCTTGCAGGGTGTTCACCAACCGATTTTGTGTCAATATTGCATAACATCCCACATTGGAACTTTTCCTTCGCTAATACACCATGAAAAAAAGCTTCTATTTTGAGGGGAACTTAGATTTCTAAAGAACATGCCACCACCAAAGCAAATCAATATTCTAAGCCAAAAGATTTAACTAAATATAACCAATTTTTGGAGTGTATACTCCATCTGGAGCCACATACCATGCCAACTTGTCCTCAAAACTAGAGAGATGGATATGAGATGAGTATAAATCATTTATGAATAAGACCCATTCCCTCCTAAATTTCCCAAGTTAATTTAAACTATCAACAAACAACCAACCCTGCACCAAAGAGTGGTCCAAGAAGGACTACTAATATGAGCAATTTTTGGAAGGCCCTGATCCCTGATCCAGTCAATAAGTGCCTGAGATAGTAGATGACTGATATGAGTGCTTAGCCATGGGCCCATTCCCAAGTGAACCCCAATCCCATTTCCAATCTTCCAAGCTAGCCTAGAGGAAATCAAGTGAAATGAGTTTAATACAACCCTCCAAACCAACAAAATATGTTGCCTCGACTTGTTATGAAGATGAACCCATTCATAGCCCCATGGGGGTAAGCGACTTGGTAATGACACTATGGTGAAGTTCGTTAGAAAGGCAGGCTCTGTACTGAAGGTAACGAGTTCAATTCCCCCAAACCAACCTGGCACTGTGGAGAGGGGTGGGCATAACTCCCAGTGGTTATAGAGGTAGCGGTCAGAATCGACCCCGTGTAACGCGAGTCGCGAGGTTGCCCCTGTTGCTGATTCCATTGTATACAAAAAAAAAGATGAACCCATTCATCCAAAGAATGAGGAGAAACTTATTTATGATAAATAACATATGTCCATAGATTGTTTGAAGATAAGATATGCCACCCACACTTGGCATCAAAATCCTTGGAGAAAATGATCTTTTTCCAACCCCAACTTCCAAGAAGTTTTGGCATAGAAATATGGTACCATTTGGCCCAAGGAACAAAAAAATTATCTTGAGAGCCCTCCCATAAGAACTTGAAGCAAATCCTCCTAACTTTTTTCAACACACCTTTAGGAATCCATGCCAAAGAAATCCAATAGACTGGGATATCTTCTAGGACTGATTTTACTAAAGCCAATCTTCCAACACTAGGAATCCATCAAGAACCCTAGGACTTTAACCTTTTCTCAAATTTTACAATCAACCACTTCCAATTTTCCTTTTTATAATAGTTTGGATTTAAGTAGAAGCCCAAATACTTGATACCTTCTTCAAGGTTAGAGATTGCAAAAGGGAAGATAGAACCTAATATTTTGAATTTCTTGATCATTTAGATTAAAAGTGGATATAAAACATTTTCGCTCATTTATAACCAAACTAATTCCCTTTCCAAACAAAAGGAGGATTTCTTGTATCTTTTGTATATCTCTAGCCTCCCCATTCCAAAAAATAAGGATATCATCAACAAAGAGTAAGTGATTAATCATAAGAAGTTGGGAAATTGGCACCCCTTCAAATTCATCCCTCCTTTTTTTGTTAGCCAGCATGTGACTAATGCCTTCAACTACCAACCAAAAGAGTAATAAACATAAATGACACTCTTTTCTTAATCCCTAATGAGATAAAAAGAAGGAGGAGGTAGAACCATTGATAAGAGTAGTGAAAGACACAAGAATCACATAACTCATGATCCAATTGATGAACGGAAACTTGAACCCATCATGAGTTAAGATAAAGTGAATAAAGAGCGAATTAAATCTATCATATGCCTTAAGATAGATCAATCTTTATAAATACCCATTTTTCCTTTAGGATCTGCGGACTATGAAGACACTCTTGAGAAATGTTCTTAGAAAGGATAGGCTTAATCCTTCGAGCAATAGCCTTTGCAATTACCTTGTAGATGAAATTACATAATGAAATATGTCAAAACTCCTCAAAAGAAGAAGGATTGTCAAATTTTTGGATTAATGTGATAAATGTTGAGTTGAAGGCAAGTAAAATCCTACCTTCACGCTTGTATTCATTAATCACCTTTAGTATATTATACCCACGGTGTCAAAAAATGCAATAAAAAATTCCACAACCCAACCATCTGGGCGTGGGATTTGATCCTTTGAAAACTTGAGATAACAACTTTTAGTTCCTCAATTGATACTTTCTCCATCAAATCGCTATTTTTGTTAACCTCCACAAACCTAGGGAATAAGTGTGCCGCCTAAACCACTTCAGCTATAGTATAAACCACCAATTCCAATAATGTAGATTTGAAATGACCCATACCCATAGAAGCCATGCCTTCAATGGATGTGACCTTTTGACCCTCATGCCCCTCCATGCCCTAAATATTGTTTGATAGTTTCCTCCCCTTTAAAAATGCATCAAAGAACTTGGTGTTTTCATCACCACAATCTAGCGATATAACTCGACTCTTAAGATGCCAAGTAGCCTCCCTAGAGTTCAAAATCTCCCTCCTCCTCGATTTCAAGCTAAAAATACTAGGCCCTAGAATCAAGTTAAATAAACCCTCATCATTTGAGTCATAGAAGGCCACAATCTATTGTTTAATATCCACCAGATCCTCTTCCTCCTTTTTCTTTTTAATTTGTAACCTATTCCTTCGACAGACCTTTTATATGTTTCAAATTAGACATAAAATGTGTGGTTGTCAAGTTCCCTGAACCCTCCATGAAGGGCACCAATTGGACTAGAACAACTTAGAAAAACTCGGCTCACTAATCCAACTTGAATTCATCTTAAAAGGGCTAGCAAGTTTTTTAGAATGACCCTTAAGTTCAAATAGAATAGGGGCATGATTAGATACACCCCCAGAGCCCACCCATTTTCTAAGGAGAAGGAATTTATGGATCATAGCCTCAGGCATAAGAAACCAATCCAACATTTTCACAATAAAATCATCCCCCACCCACATATTCCTCCAAGTGGGAAAAACACGCACTAGAACAATGTCAGAAAGGTTCATAGAATCAATGTGGTGTGCGAAAAAACATAAAAGAGAATCAATTATGGCATTCTTACCCCATGATTTATCCACACCCAAGGAGAAATTAAAATTGCCACTGATAATCATACTATCAACATGTAGGATAGTCTTATTGAAAAAATCATTCCAAAATACCACCCAGTCCTCATTTAGACCATATGTATTTATAAAAGAGTAAGAGCTTTCCAGTTTGACGGAGACTCCAGATGTGCCTAATCCAAAGTGGAAACGCCATATATGGTCAACTTAGATCTCCATAGAATCCCACCCCAATGCCACACCCCCCGATCAACCGCAGACATTTGAAGCACAAAAATTCCAAGCAAGTAGAATGCATTCCAAAAATTTAGTGAGTGTATCCCCCTCCCTAAAAGTTTCTTAAAGGAAATTGGCATCATGATGCTCAACCTAAAATAAATTTCTATGAGAAATTCTTTTGTGTTTACTTGCCAAACCCCTACAATTAAATGAAAGAACCTTCATTTGGGCACCTCGTGAAGGGCTAACGATGCTTTAAGTTCCCCCTTAATTGAAGTTTGTTTACCTACAACCATTTCCTCAAAAACCTTTGCTTTGGATTGTGAGATGTGAGGCTTCCTCCCCTTACCCTTCGATGGGATAACATAACATATAATGTGACGCAACCCCACCCTAGAAACCCTTAGACACTGAGAGAATAATCCTTTACCAGAGATTGTGTAATATGTCACTCCCATCCAAAATGCCAGAAAAACCTAAAGAAACCAATGCCCTAGGGTAAGTGTAATCCATAGAACTTGGAGGGATGTAACAAGTTGTTTTTTACAGGGAAAAAGGAGAGAACAACTTTAGAGGAAAAAAAAAAACTCATACCCACAAAAGAACAAACCTTATCCATGCAAAGTCTTGAAAAAGAACTAACAAGAAAAGAGATAGAAAGAATGAGTTTAGAGGCACCCAAAGATGGAGTGTGAGCCATTGACATGCATTCAATGGACAATGGAATTGTCACACATTTAGCCAAGAAATATACCATAAGAGATGTGTACATTGAATTAGGGACAGCAATCCCAACAATGCCACAAAATCCTCCGCCACCCCATCATCAGAAAGAAACCCTCCTTCGACATCCACCACCAATTCCTCAGTCATTTGTTTTTCATGGCCTGATCTGAGCACGACTGATTCTTGAAGGGAAGCTTGTAGCTTTGAACAAAATGACCATGTTTGTGACACCTATAACACTAGAAAGGGAGCTCTTCATAATCAAGAATTCTTAGTTGAACCCCACCAATTTCAATATTCATCGTATGAGGAAGCTTCTTACTGAGATCCATACTGACTAAAATCCTTAACGAAAACAAATCCTTCGATTCTCTAAATGAGTAATCAGCCTCCAAAAAGCAGCCTATGTTATTCCCCATATTTGCAAAGATTTAGGGATTCCATATATGGATTGGAAACCCTGGAAATCTCACTAAAACATGGACAACATCAAGCCTTTCCTTGATGGCATCAAATCTAGGTGACCAAAATTTTAAAATTATAGGAGTGGAATCAATAGACCACATGCCTTTAGCCACAACTATTGTTGCCTCATGATATTTGAATATGAGCTAAATCCAAGCCTTTGCCAACATAAAAAAATCGCCAGGACCTCTGAAACCCTAGTGTAAACCATCTAATCCTACCATTCAATAAGGGTATCTTTGCAGAAGTTGCAACCTCGCACTCAACTGACCAAAGGTTTTTTTGCAAGATCCACTGCCTATGACATATCCACGGCATTCTCGAGGCATGAATTATAAGGAATCAGAAATGCGTCCCTCTTTAAAAACCCCAAATTCTTTTTCTTGTCGATAAGGTTTCCTTTATCGCCCAAATCCAATGGAATAGGGCTTTCTAAATCCACTTCTGGAGCCACTAGGCATGAGTCATCATCTACATGTGTATGACCCTCCTAGAACTTGGGGAACTGAGGTAAAATGACCCCCACTGGAGGAAGATGCATAGTTTTAATAGACATGTTATAAAGAGCCTTCGGTGTGACCAGCATACCGACCCCACAAGAGGAAACCAGAAAAAATGACACCCCTCCACTAACAGCTAGAAAAGGTAGACCTGAATCTTGAAAGCCAGTATAAAACAATGCAGAAAACCCTAACATACCAAAACCAGGAGGGCTTGTGAACAATGGAGGAAAACCACCCTTAAAGCAAACTTGAGAGAAATATATTGGAGCAAACAATTTATTTACTTGAATAACCATTAGTGTGGAAGTTAGAAAAGTGATGGGCAAGGTTTATGAACCCCTGATAGGTAAATTTTGCTCTAGCCACGTGAAACGTTTAGCATCTGGAGAACCCCTTTTGACATTTCTAGTGTAAGAACTACACCCTTCACCAAACGGTTCAAAACCACTAGGTCAAGAAAAAATAGAACCCTGGAAAGGAGTCCTTGAATCATAGTCTACCTGGTCCTGGTCAGTCATGTTCCCCTCTTAGATATTGGCATATCAACACGTCGCCAAGAAACGAATGTGAGTATAAACAAGGAGTCAAGTAGAAAAATCCCCACCAAATTATCCAAGAGGAAGAGGACCAGGTAAAAGCTTTATCATCATAGGTAAGCACCTCCACCAAGGTGAAATGTAATTGCCTAGTAAACCAACCCTCCCTACCTTTGCAACAAAAGAAATTATAGAATAACATAAAAAACGTACCCTTCTAACATAAAGACCCATGAAAGGGACATACACCCTCAGAAACCAAGTACTCAAATTGTCGTCCATGGTTGACCAACATTAAATCCTAGACCAAAATCATCACATGTTTTGTTCACATGCCATTTTACTATGTCCAATTTTTCATCACCAAACTTTTAAGATAATTTTATTATTATATTAAAATATTGTTGTATCTTACCATTATCACCACTTTTAAAAACAAAATCCAAATAAAAACAATATTTTAAATTTAAATAACAGATTTCATAATAGTAATAATATATTATCAATAATAAAATTTATAATTATTCATAATTACAAAAAAATAATTTAAACACAAATATTTTAAATAATAATAATACTACATTTCTTTGATCAATTTATTTTTTATCTATCAAAGTCAATTATCAATCAAAATTTGTATCTCATAAATTTCAAATCAAATATTTATTCATTATTAAATAGTAAATCTAATGTATTTGAACCTCAGGTCTAAAGTCAATTTGTTTTAATGTTAATTTCCTTATTTTATTTTTAGTTTTTTTTAATCGCTTACTTTGTTTTATAGTTAGATTTCAAATAGTGAGCAGATATCAACGCTTCCCGAAGAACGCCAAAACTATAAAGTATATAAAAACTATAAATTTCAAAACTTGATTATATCATTGCTAAAGATCTCTATATGAGTGTGAACTTTTCACATATTGTCAATAGTCTAGGTCAATGTCATAATATATTGTTTAATATTACATGATTAAACCAGATAAACATTGTACAATTACTTTTAAAACTGTATGCATAAGGGTTAAAAGATGTATTTGTTTACTTCTTCTTCATAATAATAATAAATAATAATAATATAATAATAATAATAATATAAAATATAATAATAATAAAATTTATGGATACCCTCCATCTTCACTCTTCACTCTTGTATATCTTAATCTCCAATTACTTAAGTAAAATATTGGAATTTAAAAGTCATGCTAGTACTCTTTAAGTGATTTTAATTTTGAGAGAAGTTAAGGAGTTCAACGACTCTCAATTTTTTTATCCTAACCTTCTTCTGGGAACAACTTTGATTGTGATTATATAGTGGTTTAAAATAATTTTTAAATCTTTTTTTTATCAATTAATAGGGGGAAGTGTGAATAAATGAAAGTATAATATACACAAATAGAATACCTTTCTCCATCTCATGAGCTCCATGGAACACTACTAATATCCTCAAATTCACTTGTGTTTTCACGTGGATTTCAAATATTTATGAATTCCCATCTTTCTCAAAAACCCCAAAATAGTTTACTCAGATGGAGTTTTACAAAAAATCAAGAAGAAAATGAACTAGTGTGGAATTCAATTGTTGAACCCTATAGGGAGGGTGGTAATGTTCAAGTGTTCGGCTATGATGGAGACTATTGGAGTTATACAAAAAAATTAAGTATTGTTGCATAAATCATTTAGGTGATGGGGGGGAATCAAACACTAAGAAATATCACCTCTTCTGTTGGAATACAATAATCTTTTCAATGGTAAATGAGGGACTCACAATAAAGGACCCAACCTTATGAACAAATATTTGTGTGCTAAACTCCTACGGTGTCTTGTTTTAGGGCAAAAATCTTAGTGGAAATCAATGATCTTGAGGAAATATTTGCAATCAAGTCATCTTCAATGTCTTGACCACTTTATTCTTGTGAAGTTGAGTCCCCTCTTCATAAGGTCTATAGAGATTCAACCTCCATCATTTAAGAAATTTATCTTAGGTATTTGAAGATATTTCTTCTATTCACTTTTGGAGAGATTAAATTCCTTGGGAATCCTACGCTTATCCCATTGCTTAAAACACATGACAAAATATTTGGATGGAATAGTAAGGGTATAAGAACCTGGTAGAAATACTAGTTTGGGATAGATCAGTTGGGGATCTTTGGTTGACCTAGAAGGTTGATAATCTCTCCCATCAAATAATCACCCAATGGGAGTGCTTGTTGGTTAGCCTCCAAGGGGATACTATGATTAGTAAATAAGTACTTGATACATGAGGATGGGCCTCTAGAAAAGATTCCTACACTATCTAAGAAGGATGCATAAGGAAAAATAAAGTAATATGTGAAGTATTAGAGTGGAATTATGGTAATAATTTGGAAGGGTGAAATTATTCCAAAAATCAAAACTTTGTTTTTCATCCCAAGTCAAGGAGAAGCTCTAATTACCAAAAATATAAAAAAATGTGGAATACAAGGACCAACTAGATGTCATATGTGTAAAAAAAACAAAGAAACTAGTGCTCATTTATTTTTTAAATGCAACTTCTACAATGTGGTATGGAAATTTTATGTCTTTGAGCTAAATATCCAAGTAGATATGCTTAACAATCAAAAGGCATGGCACAAACACTATCCTAGGTAATTTTAGAATCAAACTCTCTTGAAATCAATTTGGAATTCAATTCCCTTGTTCATATGTTGTAATATATGATTAGCTAGAAATCATTTCAAAAAATGAAGTGGTCTTTGCTAGAAAAGCACTAGCTTAGGCTTTTGGTATGTTAAGTAATACCATTATAGTTCAAGGCATTCAAGGTAAAAGATCAACCAATTTGGAATCTAGAGAAAGGATTTGGTTCAAGGGTCTTTTACAAATTTTAAAATAAATTAAAATTATATGGTGATGCAAACCAAAGTCACATTCCAACGATAACTGAAGAATTTCATAAAAAAAATACAAAGTTGAATTCATAGCGGGAAACAACATTTTATTTTCTTTAAAGGTGCTTTGAAGGGTAATCTAAGGGTGGTAGGTGTGAGGAGGTGATATTTATTCCAAAAGGACAATAGGAACTCTCCTTTTCCTAAGAAATTGGTAATACCACAAATAACCAAGCCAAGACATTAGCACTATGGAAAGTTGTTCAAATTATAAGTGATAAAGATATTAAACAATTATTAGTAGTTGGAGAGTATTATTGACATTCATCATAAGGTTTTAAACTCCTTTCCTAAACAACACCATATCAACATGTTGATATTTCATTCTCAAAATATTTTACAAGGATTCATCAAAGTTAACTTTAGCATTCCTTGAGAGGACTTAACCATCATGAAGTTGATGTACTTGAAAATCAACCTCGTGCTCTATCCTTTTGAAAAGTTATCAAATATTGGGTGTAGGGTGGGGTGGAGTGAGGAATTTCATGATATCCCCTAAAAAAAAAATTACCCTCTCTATATATTTAAGAACTCAATTAAGGCAAAAGAAAAGTGGAATTCTTCCAAATGCATGAATCATTATAGGGTTATAGTGATGGTCCTCCATGTTCTTTATTATGTTTTGCATGGATAAATATTTATGAGGCTTAGTTAGATGGGTTGTTTCAATATGTGTGGGTATATTTTCCACCTATTTATGGGTTTCTATATGTTTCCCTCTTTTTTTAGGTGTAAATGGTATGGGAATAGGCCTAGTTTTGATTATTATTCTACCTAATGAGGAGCACATGTTAGCCACTTTCTCATATACAATAATTAAGTCCTAATATACCACCTTTGTTTATTTCACATCTTGGGATATAATTTTTATCCTCAGTGTGTTTCTAGATCCTATTTTGTCTCCTACTTTATCTCTTTGTGAGGTGTCAAGGTGAGAGCAATTGAGGTGGTTTAATAATTGTATTATATATTTGTATCATTAAAAAATGAATGTACAAAGACATTGTGAGAATAAATAGTATGGCTTGAGGCCTTTTCCACCAAATTCCTTGTCTCTGATATTACCTTTTTTTATTTTTTATATTGCATTATTTCATCATTTAGCTCCATTTTTTGGCATTGTTCTTATAGCGATTCTTGGAATTGGGTGTTTGGTTATTATTTCAACTAGTTTCATTGCTTCTATTTTTTGTAGAGGATTCGATCCCTTTGACTCCCTCTCCAATATTAGGTGCTTATGGGCATTGTTTCTTAATCATAAATTTCACTTTTTCTCTTGTTTGGAAAGGTACCTAGTTCTTAGGTTTATTTTTCATGCTCTTCTTTGTTGTGAATTGGAGAAGGAATTTTTGGAATCGGGTTTTTTCATTTATTTCCATTGATTCTTTAGTTTTGATTCCAAATTTATTTAGAGCAGTTGGACATAGACTTTCTTTATCAAGCTCATTGTATAAACCTATTGACAAATTCCATAATTCTCTTTGACATTGTAAATGTCTTAGTGATGATAGCCAAGAGGTTGTAGCTTAGGCCATGGGTAAAATGGAGGGACAGAGGATGCATTGGGAGTGGTTTTTAAAAAATGACCTATCAACATTAAAAAGACATCTGATATCAATGAAGGCATGGCTATAGAAGTGCAAGAGAAATATAGTTCTTTTGGAGGTTGGAGAGGAAAGTAATAGGGAGAAGCTTGCTAAATAATACAATGTAATTAAGGAATCGCAAGAGAAAATAAGGCACTTGGAGTTGGAACAATCTCTTGGGTTTGTAGAATTGAGGCACTTACCTTCTCCAACAATTTTGGTTGGACCAATTGGTCATGAGAAGATAGTAGCCATGGAAGAAGACACAATAGAGAAATAATTGAGGGTTGAAACTTTCATCATATCATCCATTCTAGAAAGGAAAAATATTAGCCATCGTGGGCATGATAATGATTTGTTTAATATTTTTTGATGTTTTTTAACTTGTCTTCAAGAAAGTATGTAAGACATTAAACAAGTTGAATAGAGACCTATAGTTCTATAATTTTGAAGATAGGACAAGTAGGAAATAGTCTATAGCAAATTTCAAATTCACTTTGGGTTGGGATATTCAAATGTTGGTAGTATTAAAAGGCTAGATGGCATGACCACAACCCTCTTTTTATTTTATACAAAAACTAATTATTGAAAAAATAAAATATAAAACTAATTTTCCAAATTTATAAGAAAACTTGATATTTTATAGTTCAAAGACAAGAAGGCCGTGGTTTAAAACCTAACTTATTTTTAACTAATTACTTAAAAATCCTCCTCTATCCATGAATTCAAGGTATTTATCATTGAAGGAAAATGATGAAAAATAAATGAATTTAACTGCTTTTTTTTCCTTAACCTCAATTAACTTAACCCACTTAAGATTTGAACCCTTGACACCTAGACTCAAGAAGCATCATATATTTCACAGTCTCCAAAAAACTTGTAATTTATCAAGGATAAAGATATTATTTGACCCATTGGGATTATCTATATTTGATTAATCACATCTCACCAACCTTGTATCCAAAGAATCAAATAGGAGATATTATATCAACTACTACTTGATCATGTCATGCAAAATAGTAGTTTGTGAACAACTTTTAGTCATTTTGTAGGGAGTTTTTAAATTTTGTCACCAATATTAAGGGAGGTGTTGTAGCGGATACAACCACCATCCAAAATTTTGGCTCGCATGCAAATTTTGGAGCCTACCTTGGATCCTGCGATCAATCATCCTTGGTCACTTGTTGGTAAGTTGATGATCTCAAGCTTCCCCTCCTTGATCTTAAGAGTTGTTCATATTCTCATATTTATGCAGCATGTGTCATCTTTAGGCATAGGGATTGTTGTTTGTCATGCAAATGGAATGTTGTTTTGATTCAAGGGAGATCTTATGCATATGATTTGTTTTCATGTTTCACACACTTCACGCACTCTTGTCGCGAAGGTTGTAGAATCAAGAAAAGTATGTCTTATGCATTCTAGATGGTCTACGTTGTGTCACTACGTGTCCATTTGCGATCAAAGTCGAGTCCTATCATTGTTTACATATGTGTCACTAATCTCACACTTAGCCATTTCCCAAGAAACCTAGCCTCATCGAGCTTCTTGGAACTTTGCACTTTGCTTCTGCAGCAACCAAGCTCCCTCCCTTGCTTGCTGAAACCCCACAGTGCACAGAGACCCCAACATCCCTTGGCATCCAAAACTACGTAGTGGTTTCCTCCAGTTTCCTTCGTTAGTCGGAACCCACTGTCAACAGAAATTCCACAGTATTTTCCCTCAGTTGCTCATTCTACCTTGCACCTAGAAACTACGCAATATTTCCTCTCAAATGCCCAGGTTCCACTGCACTTAGAAATTGCACAGAGGTTTCCTCCCAGGATCCCCATCGCGTAGCAGCGTCCTGTGCCTCAAAAATGTGTAGTGTTGTCCAAGCTGCCATGTCTGTCTTGCATTCAAAAACTACGCAAATGGGTCTCCCATGGCCTCATCCTGGCAACAGTCACTTCTCACTGAAACCACATTGATCCATCACTTAGTGACTACAGGAAAAAGTGACATGCTGAGATCACTCCCAAAGAGTTGAGGAGAAGTACCAAGAGACAATGAAATGGAAAAATCTCAAGAGCGCATGCAACCTTTGTCAGATGCATGATCATCTCGAGGGTAAGTATGGTAAGTAAAGAACACCTTTCGAAGTACACCTCTTAGTTGCGTTTGTTGGACTACTTGTCATTGTCATATCATCATGTCCTCAGTAACATGCATGTGTACACACAAAAAAAGTCATTTCATGTGTTTCCTCTATATTTCTTGCTTCCTTTTCGTTGTTTGACCAACTGTCATCTTCGGCATGTTGATTTCTATGTGATGCTTGTGACCTTTTTCTGGTGATATTGAAGGTTTGTGTTTGATTTTTGTTCTCTATGTAAACATCTATCGCATTCACACATGATGTTGTAAGAATTTTCGCACAATTGTTTTCACGATCGTCTGAATGTCTATCTGAAGTGTCGCACTTGTCACTTTCACCATTAGGTAGACTCGCTGTCAATCACATTGAGCATATGTTGTCTTGTTGGTTCGAGATGTCTTGTCGTCAAGTCATACATGAGTTCACTTGCTCACACACTTAACCATTTTGTTAAATATCTGTCAACCAGACCACCCTCCATTAGTTAGACCTCATTTGAGCCACACTGCACAGCCTCAATCCTTAGTGACCAAGCATTACTGCCTAGAATTGCAAAGAGCTTGAGGCTGCCTCCCAGGTAGTCTGCACTGTGTAATCCTAGAATCGACCTGGATGACTGTCACCCAGAAAAATGTAGAAGTTTCCCAAGAAGCCATCTTAATTTGTGCTGCCTACAAGCCAATCCATCAAACCTCCCACTTGTCAACCAAAGAGTTTGACTAGGCACTGACCCAGGGCTTCACTCCTCCCAAAAATTGTGCAGAAGTTGTCAGCATGCCTACCTCCACTAACTAAAGAAATTGCGCAAACAAGAGGGACAAGCACCCGTTGTATTTCACTGCATTATCTCTGAAAATTACATAGTTCTATTCCTCAGTCCCCCTGTTAGCCGACCTGCTACTCCTCCTGAAAATTGTGCAATTTTTCTAGACTTTCCACCAGCTGCTCAACACCCTGCTCATAATAGAAACTGCACAAACATGTTCAGCATGAATGCCTCCCAGTTTTGTGCAGTTTTGGCCAACAATCTTCTGTAGCCTGCTCCCATCCTCCCCTAAAAAACTGTGTTGTTTTCACTGCCAGTGTCCTCTACTACCCGAACTACCTTCCCAGGAAAAATTATGCAGTTCTTCCTACCAGTTGAGCCAGATCCCACAGAATGTCTCTGTTTTATCGTATTGCTCAACCCAACCTCTCAATGACCTCTATGCAGTTTTTCTTGATAGTGCCCCGAAGCCCCGCATCCCAGCCTTAACTATGCTTTGTGCAGTTTTAGAGCCTTGTCCTATATCCCGGTCAACTGCACCCAAAAACAAAATATGATGCATCATGCTAGACTAAGGGATTTCTAGATTTGATTTCATCTCATCATGAATGATTGCAGATATAGGTACATGGATGAGACATGGCATGACCATGAATGGGATGAACAAGGAGCGCATGCTAGAAGACTTGTTTGTGAACGGACGAACACATGAAGCGTACCAAGTAGCAAGCGAAGGAGACACATGTGCATGCATGAACTATCTAGTGAACACCAAGACCATTGAAAACTCCATGCACTCTAACATGCGGAGATGAAGCTATGGTACACCATGGGCACACTCATCACTCAGCAGTATAGTAGCTCAACATGAACAACACAACCATCATGTGCATACCTGCAGTGTCATGTCAAGTTCTGTCATGAGTCGCCTCGGCCACATCACTACTTTGGGTCATAACTGTGTAATCAATGTAATGTAATGTGGAAGTCCAAGAGACCCATGGATGAAGTCAAAGAGTCATGTAAGTCAAACAATCATGAGGGAAGACGAACAGTCACAAGGGTCAGTTTCACACTTGGCTATATATACCCCTCATTTGTACATGCAAAAGACTTTTCACCTTGGCTCCTCCCACATAGTCTTGTGATTCTGTAGTCTTTTCTTTAAGAAGCAAAAAATGGATCCAACACCCCGCTATCAGGGTTAGTGATGTAATGGTGTACAAATGTGTTTTTGAAATTTCGCTTAATTTAGAATCCTGTTAATAGGCCAACACTTTTTCACACATGTATTGTATTCTTTTGTAAGACTATTCTTTGGATGCTTGTAATGCATGTTTCTTTAACCTGTATTAAGATAGTTGAACTATTTCGATTGTTTTAGTGCATATTCTATTGGAAATGTGTTGTATCAGTTGTTATCGTTGTCTTGCCTGTGTGGACTACTCTGCCAGACACTCGAGAGAATCATTCTTGTAAACTTTTTATAACGATCTTTGCACTCATGTGGACTATTCTATTGGGTGTTGTACGTGCTATCTGTTCGCCTTGTGTTTGCAACTGCTACATCCGTGTGGACTACATCACTGGAATCTATGCAAATCCTTTTGTGTGGTGTGTCTCTAACAGAGTTGGGACTATTCCCTTTCGACTTAAGACTTGCTCTCACACTCCTCCTCTGCAGTGAAAGAAGTTTGACACAAGAAACACTAAGCACTCACCAAGCACATGAACCTTGTTGTTTGAAGACTAATTATACCACTCCCATATGTTGACCAGCAAGAGCTAAGGCATATCTTTAAGATAATGGAAATGAGCCATCGTACAAGATGGGACTCCTACACCAAACGGTGTGAGGTCTAGTTGGGACTTCATATTGGGGAGATCCCCTGAATGTTGGCAGGTCTAGCACCGTCAACAGGAGGGTAATTTTTTTTATCATTCATGGGAAAGGATATTCAAATCACTAACAATTTATGTTAATGGAGAATAATCCATAGTATAGTAGAGAGAAATTATAGTTCACAAAAAATGTAAATGTAACTCATGAATGGAGTATGTGATTCAATCTTTTCATTATAGTACATCATGGATGCTCTCCTCCTCAATAATGTACCCAAATTGCACACCCCCATTCATTGACATCAGCATCTCCCCTCCATTTATCTATGAAAACCTCTCCACTCTTGGCTAATGCCTTTTCTTCTAGCTAGGATAATGCTAGGTCTTCTAGTCCCTTGGTGATATTATGGACATATGGATGGCTTATTCTTAGTGGAAACTTGACCTTGAATAATGTGTTAGCTTAGAAAGCTTACCTAAGAGGGTGTTTATCCTATGTAGCATCATGACTAACTCATTGGTTTCGTAAAATGGGGGAGTTATTTTCTTGATTAGCATAAGTACTTGTTGACGGGCTGGAATTCTCTGCCAACAACAAGGGGGACCTCCCCGGTGTAAGTTCCCAACTAGAGCCTACACCATTTTTGATAGGGGTCCCTTCCAGTATGTAGGCCCAACTGTCGTTCAATTTTGTTGAGATTGCTTCGGAAGGAGGAGAAATATAAACTCCATTGAAAGCATGTACCTCAATAAATACAAGGAAATAGTTGACAAATATTTTATGCCACATAAACCATGAATAGCCAAACTATAAACAACATAAATCTTATGTAAAGTTACTGTTAGCAGGCTTCAAATAAGAATCATGTTTGCCCAGATAAAATGCTTAGTAATTGTAAATTAGTTCACAATGATCAAACATCTATGAGCATAATAAAGGTGTAGTCAAACAAATTATACCAATACCAAAGAAATAGTTCACCAGCATGAGCATAGATTTAGTGAATCAAATACCATTCATACGAAGCAACACAAAGTTTGGAGTATAAGATAGCATATGAGGAACCCGCACATCAAAGAGCTTTCAGGAACATCTGATCCATCAAGTGAAGAAAATACTCATGGCATTAGAACATAAAAGATCTGAAGAATCCAATAGTGGAAACGTACAAATACTCCCAGTATCAATTAGAAGGACATAAATTATCTTAAGTAATGTGTGTATATATATATATATATATATATATATATATATATATATATATATATATATCCAAAAGACTCCTTCTCAAAAGCCCCCCCTCTCCTACAAATGAGGCATGAGGGTATATTTATAAGGTGAGAGTGAACCTTGGCCTAACCTTAACACTTGAGATTCCTCATGAATTTTCATCTACATGGTGACTTTTGGTATTCCACATGACCTTTCATATTCACAAACATGTTCTATGCTACTACAGAAGATGGCGATATCTCTCTACCTTCCTTCTGCCTTGGAGCTAGCTTGACTTCAATATCTGTTGTTGACCAAGATCATGCATTTCCGCAACAACGATCCTTTGGGTCATTTTAGCAACAAATAGGCTCAAGTTTCTGCATAAATGACAGGGACTTGCCTTCGCACTTTAATCCTACACATGTACAAAATCATAAATTAATCATCAAGAAAAAATGTACTTTGATGAAATATAAGATAAAAATATCACAATTAATACAAGCCAGAATTTGTAGCCTTGACATCTCTTGCAATTTCATGGTCACAAATCTATGCATTGATACGTTCCATGTCTTGGCATCAATAATTTCTTTCCTTGAGTGGTTAGATTATCATTTTTATATCATCTTTCACACTCCTTTTCATCCTCGTCATACATGTTGGGCATTGTTGCATTGTGTTTTTTTTAAACATTTGCAAAGGTACTAAATAAATGGTCGATTGAGGCCTATATTTATAGTCTTAGGTCGCGCATGTGGGGTCGGGGTCGCATGGGTCGCAGGGCCTGATATAGGTTAGTGTGAGACCTTTGTGACCCATGCGACCTCTGCAACCTGTAAAAAGTTTGCGACCTATGCTATTTGTGCGACCTATGTGACCTTTACAACCTATGCGACCTTGCGACTTGTGCGACCTATGTGACCTTTGCGAGTTGCGAATTTGCATAGTCACACGAGGGACTGACGGTAATGAAGGTGACTTTGCTACTTTGCGACTCGAAAGGTCGCGAGGTCGCGAGGTCGCATGATAGTTGAGCAGTTGGAGGTGAGACTACGTGACCTTGTGACCTATGTGACCTGTGTGACCTTTGCGACCTGTGCGACCTATGCGACCTGTGACCTATGTGACTTGCAACCTATGTGGTTTGTGACCTATGCGACCTTGCGACATGTGTGACCTATGCGACCTGTGACCTATGTGAACTGTGACCTGTGCAATCTTTGCGACCTTTGAGACCTATACGACCTTTGCGACCCATGCGACCTGTGACTTGTGCAAATTGTGCGACCTTTGGGACCTGTGCGACTTTGTGACTTGTGTCACTTGGTTTGGCTTATGAAAGAGACGTGAGTCTTTTCTAGACCTTTCTGGGGTTTGCTGGCTTCCGAATAGACTCTAAGGATGGGCGGTAGCTACAGAAAAAGTGGAGGGGCTTAAAAATTTAGAAGAGTTTGAAAATTTTGGAGGGGTTGTTGTAGTGGCTACAATAATTAGCGATTCACTGGTAGAATTCAGCATCTCATCCCACATCCCTACAATAGCTCGAGTCTAGATAACGATGCAAGGAAATATTGAATAGTTACTATGGGTACCTGTTACCTTGACCTTTATAGATATGCCTTCTCTTTGTGTCTCATCCAAGTCCCGTTAGTCAATAAACATCCAATTAGGAGTTCACACGTGCCAATAGTCAATGATGATGCAAAGAATGAGGCAGAGGATTTATTATATTTAGAATTTTAAAATAAGTTTCTAGTGTTGCTCCATTGCCAACGGGCTTGGACAGTACCCCGGTGGAGTCACTCCAAGAAATCAAAAGCGTTGCTCTGCTGCTAGCGAGCCTAAACAGTATCCTAGTGGAGTTGTTCCATTACCTCTCTGCGCAGGAAGTATTTCTTGACCCTTTACCCTTTATTTAACTTCATTTTATTTTATGTGTAAATTTACACTTATTACTGGGTATTCATTGCACTAGGGTGGATGAGGGATCCCGACATATTTTACGAGCAAGAGAGGTTTTTCTTGTTTGATGGAAACTAAAAGATATCTTGATTTAGCTTTGCCTTCATGTCAAGCTTTCCCATCTCATCTCCAGTTAACAAGTGAACAAACAAAACAAGCCATTGAAATAGTCACGACCATGATGAGCACAAGGTTCAGGTTAAGGGTATAGGTCATTCAAACTGATTAGGGTTCCCCACGAGCAATCTGTTCTTATCTTCCTTGTAAGTAAATTAGACTCATAGGAAAGATATCCAGGAGGCAACTTTGATGGCTGGTTCTAAGAGAAGCCACCCATTGGCAAGACCATCATAATTTCACATAATCATTAGGGCTCATGTTTTAATTCTACGGTTTCTGATGACTAAGGAAGCTCTCGTAGGGTTTCAACATGTGCGAAGAGGTCGAAGTAACATAGTTTAAGGTTTGAGCAAGTGCAAAAAAAGGCATGAGAAATATATTCACAGTACCAAAGTTTCAAAAGCTTCAAGCTCAAGGAGGATCAATAAGGTGGTATGCGAAATAGAGGGAATTTCCAGGTTAGGTCCAAGGCAAGTGTTTGTTAAGCAAGAAAATATGTATGATGTAATGTAGCGGACATGGCTTATGATGCAAGGTAATGATATGTACAGAATAGATAAGATAATTGCAATTAGAAATACCAATGCAATGCATATGTAGAGGTTTCACAGATTCCATGTAATAATAAGCAAATGCAAGGATATGAGTGCAAAATAAACATGCAGGGAACTAACTACCTATAGTAAAGAAAATGAAGCATGACAAATTTCAATCATAAAGAAAATTCAAATCAGCGAACTAATAAGCAAAACTAAAACCTAGCTAGTCTAAAACCCTAAATCCTAATTTAACCAAATTATAGGTTGGGTTATGTGAAATCAAACTTCCAATGCAGCCATAGTAGTAGTTCCCAATCTGCAAAAACAAAGATGACAACAATTAGAATTTGTGGAAAGAGTTGTTCAAAACATAACATGTTTACCTGTAAAACATGCACAATAGCAAGAACATCTCGTCCACCTACAAGGAACTGTGTCAGAGAAGATATTTCAAGGTGAACTGCCACCTAATCTTGATAAAACGAACCACAAGCATGAAATTTATACTCATCCAGCTATAACATACGTCCATTTATGCCTAACCCTAAATCCAATGCAAGTAAGGCAAGATGTTGTCGACTAGTAAAGGCATCTGCCAAATTGATCTGATCAACGACCCTATCATGATGTAGAGGATGACCAACTTGATAACCTTGAAAAGAGGGGCCCCTGTCAGGTGTAACTGAGATCCCTAAGGATTCGAACGCAGAAATCCCAATTTCAGAAACCCTAGTTTGAAATTGTTCATGGACTTCGTCAAGGACATGAGGATCTAACATAACCATCAACAGACGTTGAAGCGCCTCATTGTCCTGGCCAACTTTTGAACCTTCAAATGACACGCCATCCAATATTGGTAGCTTCGCAAGATTAATATGTGAGTGCATATGGTTATCGTTGGTTGTGACCGGACAACTATCAGTGAAAATATTTTGGAATGGATCCATTGACTAAACATTAATAGAATGGTAGCTCTCCAAATGAGATTCTTTAGATTTCAGAGAATGAACTGAATCAAATGCAAGAGTATCAAACGAAGGGGCGATTAGGTGATTAGCACCCTCCCATATAGGATATTGTAAGGTATCATTTGATTGCATATGTTAACAGATTGTATTGGTTGGGAGACAATAAAAAATATTCGAGACAATGGCCAAAGTTCTCCCCTTAGCAAAAAAAATAGGAAAAAGAGGTTCATGCACCTCAGTTGAAAGGTGATGGAAATATTTTCTCAAAGAGACATTGCTCCAATCAGAGGGCTTCCAAGATAAGCTTGCATCCAACGAGAAAATGTTGTGAGGAGTGTGATGCATAGAAACCCTAATTTCAAAAACCCTAATTTGACTAGGTTCAGGGCTCTCATTGGGAATGTCGGAACCTGACATAACCATCAATGAAATTTGAAGTGCCTTAACTTTGAAATTTGAAGTGACTTAACTTCCTAATGAGTCCCTAAACATTCGAAAGGTGGGTCATCAAATTCTGGGGGCTATGTAGGATCAATAGTTGGATAAGTAGGAAAATCACTAGAGGTGTGAGTGAATATATTTCCAGAAAAATTACGATTGCTGAAAAAGGGATCAATGAGAAACCCATCTTGAGTTGAGCAAGATGCAGCGCCCTCTTCCTCACTTGTTAAATGATGTAAGTGGAAAAGATCTGGCATAAGGGATTTAGTCTCTCCATCCTTTGATTGTGAAACCTCACCCCCATGCACATGATTGCAATCAGTGCGAGCAAGATAAGGATATGAATGATCTGAAGGAACCACCAGTGCAGTAGACCCATAGAATAAATCAGGGTAGGATGGATGTATAGGGTTAGATGAAGGAAGACCGATTAGACCTGGACTCACATCCTGCACATTTATGTTCGCCAAAGAGAAAGACGAATTTAAAGGCCTAATATTCTTCGTGGATTTGATAAGACAGTCAACGTTACTTGATACAAGACCAACACCATCATGCACAGTTGAATGAGATATCGGGATATAGTGCGACATATGTTGAATGGACTCAATCGAAATAGATGTTATGTGATTTTCAGATTCCAAACCAAAAGAATGTAAGAGGGATTTAGAGATGAGACCATCAGATTCATTTCCCAGAAAGCACTGTTCATCGTTTGAACCATTTATGGTCACAATATTATTATGTAACAAGTAAAGAGGAGGATGAAAACTCCCACAAACAGTAATCTCTTCCACGAGGGTTTGAGGTTGTTCCATATTCAAAGAGATAGGCCAAACAAAATTACGGGAAGAATCTGGACACTTTGTAATATGCAAATTATGATGATACTCATGCGGAACAGGACTTGTTTCTAATTGAAAATGTTATAAATAAATGAGAACCAATTGCTGAAAATTTATATTCAAATACACCTAGTCAATATCACTTTTAGGAAATTCAAAACAAAGATGCACAAATATGAAAGAAAAACCCTCTAAAGATTCCTCGGGTTTCATCCTAAGCTCATTTATCCTCTTTAACACATCTTGAAAGTCATACCTGCCAAATGCTTGTTGGAGCTTACCAACTAGTTGCTAAAATGAATGAATGGACACTACTGGAAACGTGTGGCACCATTGCTTGGCACGAACTTCAAGTGAGGGAGAGAAACGCACAAGAAACCTCTTCATTGTCGATCTCAAAAGATTCACAAAACTCAAGGAAATCAGAAATGTGCTCGTTTAAGGTTGTTCCATCCTCACCATCAAAATTTAACTGAGACAAGTGATGGAGCTGCTCCTGGGGGATGGAAAATCAAAAAATAGACAAACTAGATAAACACCTTGGGAGAAATATTTTGGTCGGATACATTAACATATATGCGACTAAACTACACTCTCCAAGGGCTTAGCTTTTCAACTGGCACTCCTTCTAGTGCCAAATCTATTGACGAGCTGGAATTATTCACCAATAGTAAGGGGGGCCTCCTCGGTGTAAGTTCCCAACAAGAGCCTACAGCGTTTGTGATAGGGGTCCCTTCCGGTATGTAGGCCCCACTGTCGTTCAGTTTTGTTGTGCCTGCTTCTGAAGGAGGCGAAATATAAACTCAATTGAAAGCATTTACCTCAATAAATATAAGGAAATAATTGACAAATATCTTATGCCACATAAACCATGAATAGCCAAACTATAAATAACATAAATCTTATGTAAAGTTACTATTAGCAGGCTTCAAATAAGACTCATGTTTGCCCAAATGAAATTCTTAGGAATTGTAAATTAGTTCACAGTGATAAAAAATTTATGAGCATAAACAAGGGTGCAGTCAAACAGATTATACCAATACCAAAGAAATAGTTCACCAGCATGAGCATAGAGAGTGAATCAAATACCATTCATACGAAGCAACACAAAATTTGGAGTATAAGACAGCATATGAGGAAACTGAACATCAAAGAGCTTTCAGGAACATCCGATCCATTAAGTGAAGAAAATACTCATGGAATTAGAACATAAAAGATCTAAAGAATCCAATAGTGGAAACGTACAAATACTCCTTGTATCAATTAGAAGGACATAAATTATGTTAAGTAATGTATATATATCTCCAAAAGAGTCCTTCTCAAAAGCCCCCCCTCTCCTACAAATGAGGCATGGGGGTATATTTATAAGGTGGGAGTGACTCTTGGCCTACTCTTGACACTTGAACTTCCTCCTGACTTTTCATCTACCTGGTGACTTTTGCTATTCCACATGACCTTTCATATTCACAAACATGTTCTAAACTACTGTAGAAGATGGCGATATCTCTCTACCTTCCTTTTGCCTTGGAGCTAGCTTGACTTCAATATCTGTTGTTGACCAAGATCATGCATTTCCGCAAAAATGATCCTTTGGGTCATTTTAGCAACAAATAGGCTCAAGTGTCTGCATAAATGATAGGGACTTGCCTTCGCCACTTCAATCCTACACATGTACAAAATCATAAATTAATCATCAAGAAAAAATGTAATTTGATGAAATATAAGATATCAATATCACAATTAATACGAGCCATAATTTGTAGCCTTGACATCTCTTGCAATTTCATGGTCACGAATCTATGCGTTGATACATTCCATGTCTTGGCATCAATCATTTCTTTTCTTGAGTGGTTAGATTATCATTGTTATATCACCTTTCACATGCCTTTTCATCCTCGTCGTACATGTTGGGCATTGTTTCATTGTGTTTTTTTTTAACATTTGCAAAGGTAATAAGTAAATCGCTGGTTGAGGCCTATATTTATTGTCTTAGGTCACGCATGTGGGGTCGCATGGGTCACAGGGCTTGATATAGGTTAGTGTGCGACCTTTGTGACCCATGCAACCTATGCGACTTGTGAAACCATTGTGACCTATGCTATCTATGCGACCTATGCGACCTTTGCAAGTCGCAGAGTCACATAGTCGCATGAGGGACTAAAGGTAATGAAGGGGACTTTGCGACTTTGCGACTCAGATGGTCATGGGGTCGTGGGATCACATGATAGTTGAGCGGTTGGAGGTGCGACTACTCGACCTTGCGACCTATGTGACCTATGCGATCTTTGCGAACTCTGTGACCTATGCGACCTACGACCTATGCGACCTGCGACCTATGCAATCTGCGACCTATGTGACCTTGAGACATGTGTGACATATGCGACTTGCGACCTATGCGACCCACGACCTGTGTGATCTTTATGACGTTTGTGACCTATGCAACCTTTGTGACCTACGACCTATCAGACCTACAACCTATGTGACCTGCGACCTATGCAACCTATGACTTGTGCGACCTTTGGGACCTGTGTGACTTTCCTACTTGTGCGACTTGGTTTGGCTTATGAAAGAGACGTGAGTCTTTTCTAGAACTTTCTAGGGTTTCTTGACTTCCAAATAGACTCTAAGGATGGGTGATAGCTATGGAAAAGGTGGAGGGGCTCCAAAATTTAGAAGAGTTTGAAAATTTTGGAGGGGTTGTTGCAGTGGCTACAACAGTACCTAATAAGGAGGAAAAATGCTAGGCACTCAAAGAATGATTCTTAACTCTAAGTGCATGTAACCATGTGACATACACCATGGAAATTGCATACTAGAGTATATTTGAATTAAGAAGCATACTTCATGGAGATCGGTTGTGAAGAAAACACATATGTTTAGAAAAAATTGTAAAAGTAACAACCTTAACAAAATGTTAATGAGAAGAATTAGTCAAATTAACGACCTTGACAAAAATGCTAACAAATGTTGGGCACAATAATACATGTGGCACAAGATAGAGGACAATAACCTTCCATGAGGACAATTTGAGCACAAACAACAATGTATGGGGGAGTAATGGTTTGACAGCTTGTTGGAAAATGCACCATCTTAAACAAAGGGTGTTGCACCAAAGGGGAATCACACTCTAAGGGTGTGCCACCTTGGGTTATTTAAAACCCTAGTGTAATATTTTCATCCTCGCATCATAGAGCACTATATGTGGGATTTCCTTGTTGACCTAGGTCTAGGGTAATTTGTGTGAACCAATTCCATGTTTTACATTAGCCTCCCTCACTAATTATTTATAAGGGAGGGGAGATGCAATATCATTACTCATTATTGTTGTAATCATTATTCTATCTTTGTAATTGTATTCAAGAAGTGGCATGGGGAGTAAAAAATAAAGTTTGTATGTAAAACTTAAAGGAGACTTGAAGATGATTGCTAGCACTAGGTATGGGCTTGGGTATTAGCATGTTATGCACTTGACCTATGAGAAAACTAGAATGCCAAAAATATGAAACAATATGGATCGAAACACAAAAATATCACATGTATTATTCAGAAACATAATACAATGTTCACTTGCCTCTTTGAGGGGGAAACCTCTAATAGAGGAGAGCTCAATTACAATAAGACTTGATGATTCTTCTCTTTCTATCTATGACTATTTATAGCTTTATGACATCCAAAACCCTAACTACTAGTGGTCCCTTGCATAATACAAGCTAACCACTTTATTTATTAACTATGGCCCATTTATAACTAGTTGTGGTCCCTTTTCTATAATGTGGGTCAAGCACATACAGTTATTATTAATGTAGATAACCTCTTACGAGCTCTATTGACTCAACTAAATATCTATGAATTTGAATAGGCTTATCGTTCTTATTACATAAATAAAGTTGTTAGGTTTGGACTCTAACATTCCCTCCCCCATCAAAAGATGTATCTTCCTCAAGGTTGCAGTTGTAGAAACTAATGAAGAATAGTGGTTGGTTCCCATGTTGCATCTTCTATAGAGGTTTATTTCCACTTGATGAGGACTTCCTTGATCTTGCGGATGCAAATATGTCTTTTATGAATATCGAGGACCTGTTTGGGTCAGAACCAAAGTGAGCCTTCCTCGTCCAATTCAGGTAGACTTGTTTGAACTCGGAAATCACTCCCCACGCCCCACAACTTTCTTGAGGTAAGATACATGTAAGACTGGGTGAATTCTTGAAGTGTTTAGCATCGCCATTTTGTAAGTGAATTTTCCTATAAGTTGAAGTACTTGATAAGTCCCATAGAATTTTGGTGCTAGTTTTTGGCAACCCTTTTCTTTGAGAGAGGTTGGTCTGTAGTTGTAGGAACATCTAGTCACCTACTTGAAATGACCACTCACAGTCATGTTGGTTGGCCTATTGCCTCATTTTATTCTAAGCCTGATCTATATTATCTTTGAGATGAGTGATCATGGTGGCACGGTTCTGTAGGAGATGATCAACTACTTGTACTTTGGAACATCTAGGGATATAAGAAGTTGGTGAAGGTGCGAGTTGGAAATACATTGCCTCATATGGAAACATCTTGGTGGCTTCATGATAGTTAGTATTATACCACCATTCAGCTAAAGGAAATCTTTATACTCATTAATGTTGCTTGTCTAAAGTGAAGCACCGTAGATAGGTCTCCAAAAATTTGTTGATTTCTTTTGTTTTACCACAGTTTGAGGATGATAAGTTGTACTTAGTTGGAGTTTCGTGCCCTATAGCTTAAAAGGTTCCTACATATCTTTTTTGGTAAAAGTGGGATCTCGATTACACACAATGGAAGACGGCATGCCATGTAATTTGAATATTTGGTCCATCAAAACCTGAGCCACCAATGTCAGGGTAAGTGGGTGTGGTAGTGCATAAAATTGAGCATATTCGAAAAGTATGTCAACAACCACCATGGTGACTGATTTTTTGCCTGACTTTGGGACACCTGTAATGAAATCCATGGAAACCTCTATCCAGAGAGAATTAGGGAGTGGAAATGGTTGTAAGGTTCCTAGTAGCTTGGTCGTTTCCCCTTTGTTGCACTAGCATACATCGCATTCAACTACAAAAGTAAGAATTCCATTTTTCATGTCGGTCCAAAAGAAAGAGCGACGTTCTCATACATAAATATTCTGAAATCTTGAATGCCCGATGACTGGAGAGGAGTGCAGCTCTTCCAAGATGTGGGTTTTGAGGGTGGAGGTCAGGGATAACACTACCTAATCCTTGTAGCGAACGACCTCATCCTTCCAAGAGTAGTCTTCTAAGGAATTAGGATCTGCTCTTAATATATTAATGAGCTAAGAGAAAGAGGGGTGGGAGAACCATTCATGATGTGCCTCTTCAATCTAATGTGGAATGGCTAAAGAAAGGGATAAAAGGGTACCCTCATCCTCAAATTGGCGCGATAAGGCATCAACCACTACATTGTCACACCCCTTCTTATAAATTATCTCATAATCATATCCCAACATTTTTGCGATCCATTTATTTTTTTATGGTGATGACAGAAGTTGCTTGAGGAAATATTTTAGGCTATGATGATCAATGCGGATTTGGAAACGACGCCTCAATAAGTATGGTCACCACGTGTCTACTACATGTAAGATGGCCATCATTTCTTTCTCATATGTAGATTGACCAAGATGCTTGCCACTAAGTTGTTGACTCGTGAAAGTCAATGGTATACCTTCATGCATTAATACTACACCAATGCCTATACCTGAAGTATCACATTCAACCACAAAAGGTTTTGTAAAGTCTGGTAGGGCCAATACTAGAGTGGAGAACATGGCTTGTTTGAGAGCTAAAAAAGGCCTGATGATCTACATCAATCCAAAGAAATGAATTTTTATTGAGAATATTAGTGAGGGGCCTGGAAATGTATCCATAATTACAGAAAATTTTACGATAGTATCCTATGAGACCCAAGAATCCCATCAAACTCTTCAAGGTTTTGGGTTGGTTCTAGTCATGCATTGCCTGAATTGTTCTCTGATCAACCCTCACTCTTTCACAACCCATAATGCATCCAAAATACTCTACTTCTTCGATGCCAAAGGAGCACTTGGATATTTTGACAAATAGTTTATGATCTTGGATAAGTTGCAATACCTAGTCAACATGTTGAAGGTGAGCGTCCCATGTTATGTTGTATATGAGAAAGACCAAAACAAATTTTCTGAGATACGGTTCAGAAGTTGGTGCATGAGGCTCTTAAAAGTGGATGGGACATTACATACGCCAAATGGCATGACTAAGAATTCATAATGTTATTCATGAGTTCGGAAGGTTGTCTTGGGAATGTAAACTTCCTTCATCTGTATTTCCTTAGCCTAAGTGAAGGTCCATCTTGGTAAAAAAATTAGCACCATGCAGCCCATTAAGAAAATCATCAACTACTAGTATAGGAAATGTGTCCTTGATGGTGAGCTTGTTAAGGGCCCTCAAGTTTGGACATATGCGAAATTCACCATCTTTCTTTAGAACCATGACCACCAGAGATGAATAAAGGTTGGTGCTAGGATGAATAACACTGACTTAGAGGAGTTCCTTTGAGGATTTTTTTTTAATTTCATTCTTTTGGGAAAAATCATATCTATAGGGGCAAATACTTGGTGGTTGCGTACCTAAAAGCAAATGGATGCTATGATTATGTTCACCCCTAGAGGGTCGGAGCTCCTTAGGTTTTTCGAAGAGCCGTTGGTGGTGATCTAATACCTGTTGCATATATGGATGAATGGGAGGACAAGTGGATTCAATGGCATGAATGGCAGTAAATTGTGCTATTATCCCATGATATACCTTTTTAAAAATATTCTCCATTTGATGCGAGCTGATGATAGTAGAAGCACCTTCCTGGAGTCCCCATAGTGTATGAGTGTGGTTGTTCTACTTAAACCTCATATATAACTCCTGGAAATCTATTGTGATAGGGCCCAATGTGCAGAGCCATTTAGCACCAAGGATAATGTCACAATCGCCCATTTCAATAGAAAACATGTGGGTTTTGGGGTGATAATCCTCCATTTGAAGCTTAATATTTTCATAGCGGCCTTCACATTTCATGGTCCCCCCGTCAATGATAAGAACTTGGAAGTTAGATACCACCCTAAAAAAATAATGAACTTCTTCTTCTACTCTCTTATGGACAAATTTATGTGTGCTGCCACTTTCAATCAACACCACTACTGGCTGACGTTTAATAAAACCTCAGATATTGAGAGTTTGGGGAGAATAAATGTCGACCAGGGCATGGAGTGAGATAACTGACCCATCTGGCATAGTTGGAGTATCAATGTCCAGGTGTGTTAGGGGTTCACCCTCTTCCTCCTTACTCACTTCAGTGCATGGAGCTTCTTCGACAGAGCTGTTTTCAGTAATGCCAATTTGAAATAATCTCAACTCCTTGCATTTATGTCCTAGGGAGTATTTGTCATCATAATAGTAGGAAAGTCCTCGTTTCCTTCTTTCGTCCATTTCTGTCGATGACAATTTTTGAACCTTAAGTGTTTGGGTGGGGCCTGTATTTGGGGTGTGACGTTCCTATGTAATGAAATTTGGACTATTGGATTGGAAATTTAGAGCAAATTCTACCTCTAAGGCCTTGTTTTATGATTCCAACCAAGTAGATGGGTGATGCATTTTAACATGGGCTTGGATAGCTTCCTTTAAGCCAGTTGTTATCACTCAGGTTGTTCCCTTTGACTCCCAAGGGAATAGCAGCCGAGGTAACCACTGACCAATCTTTTAGCTGCAGGTCCTAGTCTACCTGCAACCAGAGAGGGCTCTCTCTGTATGGTTTTAGCTTTGTTTGATGACTGTTTTATTTGATTTTGGTGGGTTGATGATTCTCTTTAGAACTGAAATTCAGAATTACTGGACAGTTTGTTCCATTGGGCAATGGAGTTGAGATATTTGTGCTTTAGGATATGGATATGTGAAGACAAAGTGTTGCTGCAGAGCAAGTTAGGCATGTGTGAAAATAATATATCAGATTTGTTGATGGGATGGTGGAACATTAGTAAGTGATAGGCAATTAAGAATCTTTCACTATGCTAATGAAGAAAACATGGAAATAATGCTTGAGAGCAGTTAAGAATTCTTAAACATTATTCATCATGTTAGGATAAGTTGAAATATGAGCAGTTAAGAATTCATATCTATGACTAATCCAGCAGAAAACATATTTAGAAAATAGAGATTGAGCATAGGGTGTTCAGACCAAATCCTAGGCTATTATTTTTCTCTATTTACCGAGATTATGGAAACATGAAATTGTGGAAATAACAAGAAACACATACACAGTTTAGAAGAAACTTATTGGTTCAGCAAATGACACAGGAATTCTGCAACAAACACAGAGCTTCTACATATCCATCTTAGACAGTATTGACACTAGCAATCTCCATCAGCAATTTTATTAACAAAAGTCCTCAGTATACAACAGAGTTCTTCAGAAAGAATACTCTTACAACCGCCCCTCAGTGCGTTATCTGAGGGGATATTTATACAAAAATAGGGTATGAAAATATCTTAGTGGAGAGTTATGGTGCAATAAATTGCACCACCAACTCTCTTACAAAAAAGTAAATGATACATAAATGTAACCCTAAAGGCTGAGATAGCCGACATTCCTTTGTCAGACAGATTTGACTTTTGGCTGAAAAAAGTAGGTGATAACAGTGCTTTAAATGCTGCGTTCTTTGGCTTGATATTCTGAGTGGATTGCTGAGTCACCTGTAAGCTGCTTGCTGTACCTGTGTGCTGGCCTGTTCTGCTGACCTGTTCTGCTGACCTATTCTGCTGACCTGTTCTGCTGACCTGTTCCGTTGACCTATTCCAAAAAAGGTAAACAAACAATGCGGATTTATCTGGGCAAAATTTCCAACACTGCTTGCCACCAATCAGCCGGGGGCAACTGATGTCTCCTCATTTTTACCACTGTCTCATCTGCCTATGTAAGTCTATAAAAATTGGGAGGCACCTCAAACAGATGATTAATCTCAAGTTCTATGAAAAATAAATTCTCCAGCTTATCATAAAGGGTTTGCCCAGATGGGGGCCCTGCTTCTTCTGTGGAACTGCTGGAGGCTGTGATCTGGTTTTCTACATAGTTATCTACCCTTGTCATATAATGCTTATAGGGCAGCAGCTGTCCTGTACCAGTCACTAGACTTGGAAGACCTTTGTCCTGCAAAATAGCCATTTTGGCTCTGAACTCATCTATTTCTTCCTTCATCTCCTGGCACTTCCTCTCTAGTGTCTGGGTGAAATTTCTCAATGTTAGCACCTTTTTGGCAGTGAGGATTGCCTCCGTCCTGCTGGATATTTGTAAATCAGCCAGTTCCTCTCTAGTGCGGTTATTAAGGAAGTGGATCATCTTAGTTGCCTGCTCAGGCATTATTCCCAGGGCTGCCCTGGCTCTCTGAATCTCTGTGTGAGCTATTTCTATCAGCTCTACCTGCTCAAAAATGGATTGAATGGACCTCCATTGATCTTGCATAGATTTGCAAATTTTGGCCCAGACAATCCTTTTTATTTCTGCTAGGGTGTTGCCCAGCATCAACTCTTTCTCTAGAGTTTTTATTTTGGCCTCCAAGGCCTTTATTTCTCTCTGCTTTTCTGCCACAGTCATTTTTGACTTGTCATAACTGGCTTCCAGCTTGACCAGTTTTTCCTTGGCAGCATTTATTTCTGTGACCTGGCTCTCCAGCTCTTTGACAGCCTTCATCATTTCTTCCATGCTTAGGCTGGATTCTGCTGCTTTTGTGGCTTCCACAGTTGCTCCAGTTGCTGATGTGGCAGTGGTAGGTGCTGGAGCAGTAGGAGGCGTTGTTGTTAATTGAGCTGGAGGGGCAGATTGGAGGTTTGTGGAGGTCTGTGGTGGCTGGGAGGCAGTTTCCCCTTGTTTGTCCTGCATGGCTTTCTCCAATTCTGCCTCCATCTCTACTATCCTCTGGTT